>BQKN01064221.1:289256-310177 GCA_022839385.1 Asparagus kiusianus
CCAATTACGGTTAAGATCAAACAAACTCATTCAGAGTTCTAAAACTTACCACGCAAGTCCTCTACAATGTCAAATCGTGAGGAGGAGATCACGTTCCAGTGAAACAAGACGTCGGATCGTCAACGAGAAGCAAACTCGACGCGAGCATTCGAGGGAGGCATCTCATCGCCACCGTGAAGAACCCAGAATTAAATAAAGGGGAGAATCAAATTCATTCTCCTCTCTTTTGTAATCGGAAATCCAAATTGTAATCGATTTTGAGAGAATACAAGTCAATTTTCTTTCACTGTCTTTTTACTGCAAAATTTTCCACCAAACACTAATTTAACAAATATATTTAGTTTGTGGGTTGAGTGTTTGAAGATGTACTTGTGTTGGAAAATGGGTGCAGACCCAAACCTGTCAGCAACTTCAAGCGAGGTCCGGTCGACAGCGAGATTTAGACGAGGCGACCCCACGACTCAAGCGAGGTCGAGTGTGGGCTGCAGGTGTTTGTGGGAAAATTGAAGAAAACAATTGAGAATCGAATTTTTGTGTTATTCTTTCTAACAAACTCAGAAAAAGAATTAATTACAATTCTCTCGGTACAATTTCTCTCTAACAAACTTAGAAAAAGAAATTACACTTCTTATATCGGATTCTCGATTTACAAAAGAGAGAAGGATCGACGGAGATCCTCCCTTTTGTTTAAGACTAAGTTCTTCACGGTAGCGATGAGATGCATCCCTCGATGTTAGTATCGAGTTTGCTTCTCGTTGACAATCCGACGTTTCACCTCGCTAGATTGAAATTGATAAAACTTACGTGATAAGTTTAAAAATAACTCTTAACGAGTTTAAAAACTCTGTGCGAGTTTAAACTCTGTAACAGAGTTGATTTGAACCGAAATTCGGTTAATAAGCCAAGTATCAAAGCTCTTTGATCTCGGTTGCTGAAGAACACTCCAAGCTCTTTGCTGATCTCTAGATCCGAAAATGCTCAAAAGATCTAAAGATTGTCAAGATCTGATCAGTCAAATAGATCTCTCCTGATCCTCAAAAAGTCAGCCTTTAACTCAGTTGAGTTTGTTAAGATTTTTAGGGGGATTAAGGGGTGTAACTGCCCCCTTAATCCGCTTCTAAATGGGAGAGTGATCCCCTCAATTCGTGAAAAACGGTTTTGAAAACGTTCAACTCGTATTTGAACGAGTCAAACGCAAAATCCGCGTTCTGGCATGAATTCTGCGCTCGAAAGCAGCGTCTGGAAGCTCAGACGCAACGTCTGGAAGCTCGGACGTAACGTCCGGAAGCTGCGTTTGCAGCGGTTTGGAATCTGCGTTTGGCAACGCTTGGAAGCTGCGTTGGTAATTGAATCTGAGTTGCGTTTGCGGTTAGGTTTGAGCTATGTTTGTATTGCTTTAAATCCGGAACGAGGTCACTTGTGTTTTGATTTGAAGAGACCATCAATTTGTAGTCTCTTTTGCTAGAGCGTTGTAAAGATAATCATCTTGTAACCTTCGTCTTGGCTCCTTAAAAATATGAGAGTCATCAGATTGTAACTCCAAATGTTAATTGTGAAGGCTATTGAATTAGAGCTTTCATCAGTTATTGTGAAGGTTGTCATATTGTAACATTCATCGATCTACGTGAAAGTTTTTAATTGTAGCCTTTATTTGTTGATATGAAAGTGACTGTAACCTTCATTGTCGAGTTGTCGATGCAGAGATTATCAGATTGTAACTTCCATCATTGGTGTTTAATAGGGATCAACTATCTGCAGTAATAATTATAGACATCCTACAACAAACGAGGTCAATGCAACTCTGCAGGCGAGGTCAAAGACCTGCATGTGAGGTCCAGTCGACGGAGAGCTTGAGCGAGGGCTTCTGGCGAGGTCCTCTTGTAGGCGAGCTCAATCGAGGGCTTCAGGCGAGGTCCTCTTGCAGGCAGGGTAAAGCTCGCGACGAGGGCAAGGTCGTGGCGGCTTCCCAGGCGAGCTTGAGCGCGAAATCACATGCGAGCTCGAGAATTCCCTTTGCCTGCGCGTTGTGGGAAACTGGATCCAGCTGTTGGCTAGGGTTCCCCTATTTAAGGGAACCCTGTGCACGAGATGAGATTGAGATATTCTTTAGGCGTTTTTGGCGAGAGAGCTTGGCGGCTAAGAGCGTGCTCTCCACAGAGATTTCAAGTTAAGGTTTTCAGAAGAAAATCTCATTATTTCCTGTAGCTCCTTTGTAGCGATTTATTGAGGAGAGAGATTTTTCTTGTTGGAAAATCTCACACATTTAAGAAGAACAGAGAGTTTATGTTGCTTCTCCTTTTGAGAGATCTCAAGTTTGAGATCTGCTCTTTGCAAGCTTGTAATCTTCTTTGATATAAAGGAAATTATTTGTGTGGCTCCCGAGGACGTAGGCAAGTTGTCGAACCTCGTTAAAACTCGGTGTTCTCATTTCCTTGTAATTTTTTATTTTGCTGTGATTTCTTCTTTCTATTGTCTTAACATAAGATCCGGTAGGACAAATTCCGCAGAGGGTTCATATTTGACATGTGGTCGAGTAGTTTGAATTCCCGAACAATTTGGGATATTCTTAATAAATCTTTTTCGGCTAAATTACCAAATTGGTATTTTTATTCGACCCTATTCGCTAGTTTGGTATATTTAAAAAAATTCGGCGACAATAAGGTATTTTTTCTCGGTCTTTTAATCAATAAGGCCCATGCTTCTAGCTGACGGCCAAAACCAAATGCGAGTGGCTTACGTGATGCTCACGTAACAAAATTAATGCTAACATGGATGCTGACATGGCAGGATGTTAATGACGTGGCTAGTTAGTCGTAAATCTCCTCTTCCCCACTCACGCTCAAATTGGGGACGAAATAGAAATTAGGGTTTGAGATCCTACCTCCTCCCCTTTCACTCAGATCTTTAAAAACGAGGAAATCTAATTCAAATTAGTGACAACCCCAACTTGGCCTAGTCAAGCTCAAGTTCAGGTTCAAACTGGAATAGATCTAGAGTAAACTTTAGGCATGGTTTTGGTTTTAACAATTTGAGTTGTATTAGGAAATGGAATGAAGCAGCAGATTGATGGGTAAAAATTTATTCTTGTGGAGCGGAATGTGACTACTATACATCAATGACAGATGCAAACCCCGGGAGGAGAATCTACAGATGCCGAAACTACAAGGTAATTATTATTTTTGAATGTTCAAGTTTTAAATTTTGTTTGATTTGTTATGATTGATAGTATGTTTTCAAATTTTAAATTTCAGAATGGTGGTTGTCGTGTTTTGGAATAGTTTGATGGTCAATTGGGTAATGTGGTATCTCACTTGTTTCCTCTATTGAGAGGAGAAATCTTGAACATGAGGAACAATGATATACTGAAGGATCAATTGATTGAACGTGGTGAGAATGAGATGAAAGAATGCCATGCTGATATTGCTAAGACTATGGAGTTTTAAGTGAGACTTACAAAATGTATTGTGATCCCTTGCCCTAAAGTCATCCAATACTTTATCAAACAATTTACTCAAGTTTGCTACTTCAACTAAGAAATCTGCATTTGTTGTGGCTTTTAACACACTTCTAAAACTGCCTTTGAAGTTGCCTACTACTATGAATTTTCTTCAGTTAGAGTAAATATGCCTAGCACATTGCATATGCTCTATTTTAGACCATATTTCATGAATAGATGGAACTAGTCCCTACAAAATTAACAATATATTAGAACAATAATACATATAATACAACATGAAATAAAAAATATAATAATATACATACCTTTTGTTGACCTGAAATAACAATCCAACCTTCACCATCTCCCATCATCAAATCATGGGTCAACAGCCTCAGAAACCACTCCCATGATGACTTGGTCTCTCCCTCAACCACATTCCATGCTATTGGTCACATTTGGTTGTTATCATCTCTACCAACAATACACAGTAATCGACTTCCACAAGCATGCTTTAGAAAGCATCCATCAAGACCAAAAATAGGTCTACAACACTTGACAAATTCCTCCTTCAATGCAGAAAAGCACACATAGATTCTTTGAAATGTGCATGGGCCTCATTCGCCACCCAACACTTTAAGCGCACATGTACTCCCCTCATTTGATCTACATATTTCATTCACATAGGGTTTAAGCAACCCATATTGTCTCGCCATCAATCCCTCTATAGCATTCAATGTCTTATCCTTTGCCTCTGACATTTTTTGAGATTGACATTGATCTTATAATTATCAGTTACTTCTTGGCAGATATCTCTTGGTTTCATTTTGGGATTTCTTAAAATTTTATGAAGATACTCATGTGCCACCCAATTTTCTATAATTAACCTATTCTTAAAGGTTCTAGTGCAAGTGTGTAATGGCTGAATACTTTTAATTTGCCAAGCTTGTTTATCTTCACAATCATGCCCACCATTTATTTCCCAGTAGCACAATGAACATGCAACATTTATTCTCTTTTTATCATTTTTTTATATAAAGCAAATCATAATGATTTTTAATAGAGTAGTTAAGAATAGCTTGTTTCAATATTTTCCTTGATGTAAATTTCAATCCAGGTGCAAAGTAGACTAAACTCATCTCCATGTCCTCATTGAAGAAAGGATACTTCATCTTCTGCTTCGTCCTTATTTTATTTAACTTGAGATTGGGCTTAGGCTTAGGCTTGGGCTTGGGAAACTGGGGCGTGACAGTTCTTCATTGTCACTTTCATCTAAAGGACCTTTATCCTCATCGTCTCTTTGTTCAGACTCATATACTCCCTCATAATTCAACCAAAAAGATGGTCAATTAGATATATAGCCTACAGTGCCCCTTGTGTTCAGCTCACCACCCTCTTCCTCTACTGTATTTAAAGTTGCATTACCTTAAACTTCCTCTGTATTAAGTGGTTGTGCATTCATGTTAGTAGCTTGTGCATTGGTACTGCACTTCTGCCACTCTAGCAGGAGGTCCCTCATCATCATCTGCCAATCTAGCACCAGCATTGAATGGTATTCTACCAATTGTAGCACTTACCATATCCTTATTCACCCTTCTAATTTTATGCAACTCCTCATCATCACTGGTCAAAACCCCCTCAGCCTCACTATCAACCCCCACCATTGAGTTATCATTACCATATCCAGCAGCTTTGGCATTTTGAGCCATACTGCTACTGCCCTCATTCACAAGCTTTGCCACTAAACTCATCAACATATACCTCAGCATCATCCCCATCTGCTTCATCATCAAATGCCACGGTAGGGTCCATCTTATATGTCTCATCTTTCACTAAATCATCATCATCACTATATGATGAATCTTGGTGTATAGGAGTGTTGGTATTGTGTGGAGCTTCTACTTGGTTGAGAATTGTCTGAGATTGAATAGGATCCTCCTCTTCTTGTTCATCCTTACTTTTTTTTCCTTTTTAGTGTCAACTTCTTTCTCTTTTTGGGTTCGTTCTTTTGCATTGGTTGATTCTCTTGCATTAGAGCTATTTCATCTTGTGCATTGGCATGGTCTGTGGCTTGTTCTTTTTGACTATTGGTTGCATCACCTTGCTTGAGTTGTGATTCCACTTCATTGACATCTGCTACTAACTGAGCCCCATCAATTCCATGATTTGAATATATCTCCATTACCCTTTCCCTACGAGCATATTGTAAGATCTTATCCAAATCATAATCTATATGCAGAGGCATCAGACCACCATCATTCAAACCAATGCCTGGAACACCATACCACAATGTGAACATATTCGTATAGCCAAATTGTCTTACTTTTTCTTTGAGAAATCCAACAGCCATTGCATCCTCATCTATTAACTTAACATCATATCCACCATTGATTAATCACAAATCTCAAAATTAAAATAGCTACTATGTCAGAATTTAACCAATAATATTACTCCCATTTGCATAAAATTAAACATATATTAATTAGAAACATATTAATTTATCCAAAATTTCAACAGAATTGAAAAAAAACCAAACTAGGTTTCATGTAGAACTCTGAATTGGTGTAAATGAACATTAAGTCAATGATTTGAACATCCTTGAACCCATAATCGACCTCAATTACATATGAATTTCACAAAAATATCAACAATTTCAATAAAAAACCGGGTTTCACATAAAACCCTAAATTAGTTGCAAGTAAACCCTGATCTTATGATTTCAACACAATTATATCCATAATTTACCTTTATAATCAACTAAAGATAATGAACATTGTAAAGCAAAGTCACATGTGCTCTCCATGAGTTGAATACTGTAGCAAAAAATACAAAGTCTTACTTTTGCCTCTACGAGTTGAAGACTGTAGCAATGAAGAAGCCCCCCCACACCTTCTTCAGAGAGATCACATCCACGATCTCTCTCTCAGAGAGATTCTCTGCAACTACCGATTTGAGGGTGAACTCTCTCCTGCCCAGAAAGTTTGGGCCTTGAGGGGGGGGGGGGGGGGGGGGTAAAAGGCAAATCAGATGTATTTGGCAATTTAGGGTTTCCTTGTTAGTTAAATTCCCGCCTTCTCTTTAAAACATAGTCATGTCAGCATTAATTTTGTCACGTGAGCATCACGTGAGCCACTCGCAGTTGGTTTTTGGCCACCGGCGAGAAGAATGAACCTTATTAACTATAAGGCCAAGAAAAAATACATTCTTGTCACCAAATTTTTTAAATATATCAAACTGGCAAACATGGTCGGGTAAAATGGGCCTTATTATCAAAGAGGATATATATGTATAGGGCTATTTTTAGATGTTAGTCCCTAAATCATAAGTATTTTGATATTAATCCCTCTAGTCAGTCGGTGTTAAAATGGTAGGGATGTTCTGTTTTCTTTAACTATTTTTTTTTTTTTGTGAATGGACAATTTTAATTAGAATTTTGGCATTAAATTAATATGTTAAATAATATTACTGTCAAACATAATACAATTTATTTCAAGAACCAGCACCATTTTGATTAATGGATAGCACAACAAAAGAAAAATTATCCTCAACTAGCGCTAGTAGTCGAGCTACCCATATTTGCCATAAAATGCCTGTATTTAAATAAAGTTTCCGTTATTTCGATAGATTGAGCAAGTACATATTTGTGCTCATTCGTATGCCATAACAGCTTGTTTGTTTCACGCCAAATACACTTTTCAGCATCCTTCACTAGTATGTACAGTTCACATAATGTTGATATAGGGATGAGCATTAAAATTTAAAAATAAACCTAGCTTGCACAACCTGACTAAACTATCGCAATAATTTTTCTAATGCGCTTCTTGCCGAGTCTATATATATATACAGGGTCTTATTAGCAAAAGAGCAAATATTCTGTTTTGGTGCAGCACCACCTTCACCTACGAGCTCTCTCGTATAGACGGAGTACTGGGAGGGATTGACGGCTACGTACTCAAAAAAAAAATTTGTTGGATGGACTCAGTCGGTCATCAATTCGAATTAAATCGTGGTGTGGCTAAATAACATGAGAAATGTTAGTGGATCCCGTGCAACAAACTCGGGAGCTTCCTTAATTATGTGGAAGTCAAGCGTCAATTAATGAATACATATATATATATATATACATATATCAATGTTCGCAAAGGAAAATATCCCACCATTATTGAGTAGCCTTTGCTTGCTATATGAGATGAGACGAGATGAGATATGTTTTAGTATCTTTGTTGTATTTGGATAGATCCAGGCATTTAAGGGTTTAGTCGGTAGAACAAGAAAGGAAAACTTAAAAGTCAAAATTCTTACATATGTTCACGTGGATTTTTAACATACAACAAAGGGTCAAACTCATCATGTCATAAATTCATTCTATCGTGAAACAATAAAAGACAAGGGAAATTTTAAATGTGGCGAGGACATTTCTTTTCATTTTATTTTTGTTTTTATTTTATTCCTTTTCGCCTTTTGGCAGCGCAATGATAGTTATTGAGACCACCGCAATAGAAGGCAATTAATGCGTATCTAATCTAGCCATAATTATCTGCAATCGGGCTCAAAAAATGGATTGATGCATGTGTAGGGGGAGCGAAAGGTCTGGCGCTTGGACTGCCACACTTGCACAAACCTCCCAGTAAATATCTACTACGTGTGCGTTTTAGTGCCTTGTGAATGCATAAATAAAAGATCGATATCTAAAAGGAACAAGAGAACGTTCCATATGTTATATTGCCTTCATACTCCCAGCCGAGACAGACAACGACGTTAATTACTCCCTTGATTAGAGCTGAACCCTTCACTAAGTTTTGCTTACCGTCGTGTACTTGTCCACTGCTAGCTTCTAACCACGTTTCTAGATTTACCCCCTGGTCCTCCTTACTCTATATATTAGGTATGATATTATACAACTCGGCAGGAGCTACAACATTGTTGTGTATCTACAAGGTCACTGTAAAATTATTACCTTTACCAGAATCAATTTTCACGCGTTGATTTTGAATGTCCAATATTCGTGTCTACTAAACACTGTGCATCTTATAGCCCGACATACACAATCATACTGAACTGCATAAAGTAGGGGTGGATTTGGTCCGGATACGGCTCGGGTATGATGTTTAATTACCATATCCATATCCGCTTACCCATCTCGGATACGGATACGGATATACCTTGGTCAGGAAACTTCATATCCATATATGCTAGAATCGGATACGATTACGGATATACGTATCCGCTTACCCATCTCGGATACGGATACGGATAAACAGGCAGAGAACCGCCCCAAGTAATGTCAATAAAGGTCCCGATCCTAGTCATTCAGAGGGACATGCCAAAGGAACGGGTTTCAGGAGACTACACCGTCACGACTCCCCAACCTCGTCAACCACTGCAAGAGTCTCCGGCTACGATCGAGGATAAGCCCGAGGCACAACGACTCCTCAGTCGGCACAAAGCCATTGGCTCTTCTTAAAGGTAAGCTCAAGACACAACATATGGTTCGATTCTGTCTGTTCTCATCGACCATCATGGTCAAGATATCGGCCCCTCATCAGGATAAGCGAGGAGTCGGCACAAAGCCCTTGACTCTTCTTAAAGGTAAGCCCAAGGCACAACATATGGTTCGATTCCGTCTGCTCTCATCGACCATCATTGTTAAGACATTCGCTCCTCATCAGGATAAGCCCAAGGCACAACGACTTCTTAGTCGATAACAAAGACCTTGGCTTCTCATCAGGATAAGCCCAAGGCACAACGACTCCTCAATCGGCACAAAGCCCTTGGCTCTTCTTAAAGGTAAGCCCAAGGCACAACAATGGTTCGATTTCGTCTGCTCCCATCGACCATCATGGTCAAGATCTCGGCCCCTCATCAGGATAAGCCTGAGGCACAACGACTTCTCAGTCGGTCACAAAGACCTTGGCTCCTTATCAAGATAAGCCTAAGGCACAATGACTCCTCAGTCGGCACAAAGCTCTTGGCTCTTCTTAAAGGTAAACCCAAGGCACAATATATGGTTCGATTACGTCTTCTCTCATCAACCATCATGGTCAAGACATTGGCTCCTCATCAGGATAAGCCCAAGACATAACGACTTCTTAGTCGGTCACAAAGACCTTGGCTCCTCATCAGGATAAGCCCAAGGCACAACGACTCCTCAGTCGATAAAAGTATTTGGTACCTTATCAGGAATAAACCCAAAACACAACCCTTTGGTCGACTCCCACAGTCGCCTCTCGGCCCTAGGGGAAAATGGAAGACCTAGTCACCTAGACACTCGACTCCTCAGTCGATAAAAAACCCTTGGTACCTTGTCACGAATAAACCCAAGGCACAACCCTTTGGCCGACTCCCATAGTCGCCTATAAGCCCTAGGGGAAGGAAAAGACCTAGTTAACTCTCTCGAGCCTAGGCAACCAACTTCAAGGATTCCTGTATCGCCTTTCAATCAAGCAGGAACAAGAAAAATTCAAGAGTTTAAAACACTCAAAATGAATTTATTTCTTCATTAGATCTTCTTATTTACAAAGTCAAAAGTACCAATTACAACGACTGATTAAAAAAGATGAAAGGAAACATGACTCATTCTTATTTTTTCTTAACCCGCGAGGGTCTCCGAAGGTGGAGCGGCCACATCAGCAGTTGCCAAAGCCTCTTGGCCCAGAGCACCAGCATCAACAGGAGGAGCAGGCATCACAGGGGCTTCAGTCCCCCCTTCCATTAGCAGAATGACAGCTACCGTTTCCTCATCCGCGTCGTCTGAAGACTCGCCGTCATCACCTGACAGCAATCTCCATTCTCTCACCTCGAAATCACCTGAAAGGACGCCATCTCGCTGTCAAACTCAATTCTACTCAGTCTCTACTCACTTATTTTCCCCTTGGATCCGGCCATAGCCACATGCAAGCGAAATGGGCTAACTATTATGGGGTATCCCCTATTCTTCACAAATATACTATCTCGCGAGCCGTCACTCCCACAGTCGAGTCGGCTTCATTTCTCAAAGGCGACTTGAAAGGCGGACTCAGTCGAACCTCTTCATAACAAAAGATTGCTACTTAGCAATTAGCCGACACTCCTCCCGAGGACGACTCAAAACATTTATTCTCAGCATTATTTAACCTTTTATGATCATCATTATGACTCCGTCCTCGGCCGTCTGAAATCTTGTCGGCTGCGGGTTCCCCACATCACTGAAATGACTTCTCGCCAATCATCGACAAGCCTCGACGGCTGCTGGTTCCCCATATCACTGAAGTGACCTTCCATCACTCACAAATCGACACGTATAGAGCAGAGGGTGACTCAGCCCCCAGCTCACCCCTCACCACCATCTTAAACCGCACACTCACAAAGTGTTTATTCTGCCATTGGCATCCTCTATAAATACAGACGTTATTCGCCATAAAAAGAGGTTCGGATTTTCTTGCAATATAAAGAAACTCTCTAAACAACACATATTGGAAGAGCATATCGTTCTTTCTTCACCTCACCCAAGTCCGCTAGCTGACTTGACCGTCGGAGGTACCACGGGGGAAACGAGCCCCGTACTCCCACGATTCTTGCATGTGCAGGTGATCCGTCCGCTCCGAGCTATAAGAACCAGGCATAAAGTCGAAGTAGGAAGCGCCCCCCTCGACACAACTCTGCAACTTCAACCGGTTGTGTGATATCAGACATCAACAAGTGTACACATATATTTATACAACTAGAGGAGGTTGAGGTGTGTTCTCACAACCAAAATGGGACTAAAACCCATTACAATACGCTATTATCAACAAAGGAAAACACTGGGGGATCATTAATCTCTTAAGTAGGTCTAACCTTCGCCTGCATTGTTGTAGGTCTTACCTTTATTATAATAACAATACAAATAGTAGCTGTTTCTGATGAACAAGCAACTTATAAGTAACATTAATTGGTTGTCTACCCCTTGCCACCAACCCCAGTCCACCCCAAATTTTCACCCTTTATAATACTCCGCTAGGTAGCGCTACCCCCCACGGGCCCCACCCCAAACCAAACAAAAAAAACCCCACGGGCACCAAGCACTAATTGCCCAATTAATTAAGTAACAGTCCTTAATCGCTTGTCTTGTTCTAAAAGGATTGAAAAAAAAAAAAAGACAAGGAAAGAAAACTGATATCTTTGCCATTGCTTGCTTAACTCGACTTTGATTATTATTATTATATTATTATTCCCTCCCTCCTCCTCACCAACCAAGCCCTCTCATCTCACATCTTTGACGAGCGAGCGGGGAGACTCACGAGCCCTCGCTGTAACCTCTTTCCAATCCCCAACTCCACCTATCCCTCCACGTGTCACGAAGATCAACCGTTCGATCATCCTACGAGCATCCAACGGCCATATCAAACTCTCAACTAACCCCCATCTTTCACAACCACCTAACCCAACCATGACATGTTGTCCTCCTCTCCCTCCCTTTATTTAAACTCCCCCCCTCCCCCCCTCACAAACTCAGGGAGGGAAGGACTCGCTACAAACCTACCGATTAGAGTTTCAGTCTTTCCGAGCTTCCTACGCAATTTTCGTTATTAGTTCTTTAATTTAACTCCCAAATGGAGAACGGCAATGTGCTTCACGATTCATCGTCGCTCTGCCTCAAGGAGGACCCCCTCAACTGGGGGGCCGCGGCTGAGGCCCTCACGGGGAGCCACCTCGATGAGGTGAAGAAGATGGTCGAGGATTATAGGAAGCCGTTGGTGAGGCTGGAGGGAGCGGATTTGAAGGTATCTCAGGTGGCAGCTGTGGCCGCGATGGCGGGGGGTGTGAGGGTGGAGCTGTCGGAGGCGGCGAGGGAGGGGGTGAAGGCGAGCAGCGATTGGGTGATGGAGAGCATGGGGAAGGGCACCGACAGCTACGGGGTTACCACGGGGTTCGGGGCGACGTCCCACCGCAGAACTAAGCAGGGAGGCGCCCTCCAGAAGGAGCTCATCAGGTGAGCGGGATACAATGCTGACTTTTATTAGCCTTCAATTAATTTCTCTGTTTGAGATCGACAAATTAAATCTGAGCAGTAATTATGTACGGTTTTGTAGATTTTGCGTGTCATTATGAAGCCCGCGATCTTATTATCCCTAGAAATATTAACAACCAAAATTAAGAAGATTTAATTACCATGTACGTATTATGTATATACTAGCCCTGAACTGAAATTTATGACCATCGGGATTTTGTAGAACCTTCTCCCAAGCCCAAGGGATGGACGAAGAAAGTTCAAAAGAAACAAAAATAAGTAAATAAAATTTCCTCTCTCAGAATCGATGCTATTTTTTTTCTGACCAAACATAGAGGAAAGTAGATATTTGGTAGGTGAAAAAGAATTTTCTTTATAATCTATTCGGTGATCAAAATATCAGAAAAGGGGGAAAAGAAAAGAAAAGAAAAGGTACGTTGTTAGTTAATTAATTATTAGTTGTCTGATGAAGAAGGGATAATTAGTTTGAATGCGTTTTAAGCACGTAGCTAATAATTATTAATAAATCTTACTATTAATGGATTGGAATTACTCCCACCTACAATTCGAGGCATTAATGATGAATTAGGTAGGGCAACATTAACTTTCTTCCGGCGGAAGCCATAGTAACCCCGTACTTTAGATGCATATTATAATCTCATTGGTAGTATACGCTTAGTCGATGTCAACGAAAATTTAACCCAAAAAGAAACTTGTATAAATTCAAATTAAGCTCGTTTTTGCGGGCATGCGAATTGTAACAACAGTAGTCCACCGACCCGTTGGCGTGTCTAGCTAGTTGGGCCCCATAAAGTAATAGACTAATACCAACAAATTAAACCGAGTTAAAAATAAATAAATTATGAAGATCGTAATACAATCATTATGAGCGCCAATTTGAAGAATAAAAGGTATACTAATTAGAAAAGATGGATGGGTCTTAATTTCTAAGGACGTGACCAACAAAGTCTCCGTAGAAAACGTCAAAGAGAAACAAGGCGAAGACATAAAATTAACAACCATCAGCACCATCTCCAGTTTAATTAATTAATTAATTAATTAATTAATCATTTAGTTGATCTATTAGACAAAAACATGCGCCAAGGGAACACTGACCTCAACCACCAAGGTCCACCAGCAGGATGCAGTCCTCACGTGCCATCCCCCCGCCTCTTGCCGCTGCGTGCTACTCCTTTCTGAGGGCCTGCAGCTCTCACGTGGGGGTTCGCACGCCCCGCGCTCACCTGTGGCCAAAATAGTGAACCCTCAGTGAGCTTAACCTAAACTTCTGGCTGAAATAAATTAACCCCCATCCGAAAGTCAAAATAGAAGTACAAGATTAAACTTCTCAAAATTTTAAATTAAATTAAGAGAGGCTTCAATTTATCACTAATTAACATCCTAATATTCGAGCGCACCTGCATGTTTAGAGCACCTATGGTTAGTACGAAAAGAAAGATTATCAAAGCAAGCTGACACCAGTAAATTCTCATTTTTAATTAATGAGCTTGGTTTGGTAACAAACGTTCGTTCGGTGATTAAAATTGTACCTGACAGAACGAAGAATATTCTTCTTTTGCTTTCAGATTCCTCAACGCTGGAATCTTCAGCTCCGGCAAACAACCCGACAACACTCTGCCCACCTCGGCCACTCGAGCCGCCATGCTCGTCCGCATCAACACCCTCCTGCAGGGATACTCCGGCATCCGCTTCGAGATCCTCGAAGCCATCACCTCCTTCCTAAACACCAACATCACCCCCTGCCTCCCTCTCCGAGGAACCATCTCATCCTCCGGCGACCTTGTTCCTCTCTCCTACATCGCCGGAATGCTCACCGGACGTCCGAACTCCAAAGCCATCAGCCCTGACGGCACCCACATCGACGCTGCCGAGGCATTCAAGCTCGCCGGAATCCCCAGCGGATTCTTCGAGCTGCAGCCTAAAGAAGGCCTTGCGCTGGTCAATGGAACCGCTGTTGGCTCTGGCCTCGCCTCCACCGTCCTCTTCGAGGCCAACATCCTCGCCGTTTTGTCGGAGATCATCTCTGCCGTGTTTTGCGAGGTGATGCAGGGGAAGCCGGAGTTCACCGACCACCTCACCCACAAGCTTAAGCATCATCCGGGTCAGATCGAAGCAGCGGCGATCATGGAGCACATCTTGGACGGAAGCTCGTACATGCAAATGGCTAAGAAGGTCCACGAGCTCGACCCCCTTCAGAAACCGAAGCAGGATCGGTATGCCTTGAGGACATCACCGCAATGGCTCGGCCCTCAGATTGAGGTCATCCGCTCGTCCACCAAATCCATCGAGCGTGAGATCAACTCAGTCAATGACAACCCACTGATCGATGTCTCGAGGAACAAGGCCCTCCACGGTGGCAACTTCCAGGGGACGCCTATCGGTGTTTCCATGGACAATACTAGACTTGCCATCGCTGCCATTGGGAAGCTCATGTTTGCTCAGTTATCCGAGCTCGTCAATGATTTCTACAACAATGGCCTTCCGTCCAATCTCTCCGGAGGCAGAAACCCTAGCTTGGACTATGGATTCAAAGGAGCAGAGATAGCCATGGCTTCCTACTGCTCTGAGCTCCAGTACCTTGCCAACCCGGTAACCAACCATGTCCAAAGTGCAGAGCAACACAATCAGGACGTCAACTCTTTGGGACTCATTTCCTCCAGAAAGACAGCTGAAGCTGTAGAGATCCTGAAGCTCATGACGTCCACTTTCCTGGTCGCCCTCTGCCAGGCCATTGATCTGAGGCACTTGGAGGAGAATCTAAAACAGGCAGTCAAGAACACTGTCAGCCAGGTATCAAAGAGAGTTCTAACGACAGGAGTCAACGGTGAGCTCCACCCATCGAGGTTCTGCGAGTTGGAACTGATCAAGATGATCGACAGGGAGTATGTGTTCGCCTACATCGATGAACCTTGCAGCTACAACTACCCATTGATGCAGAAACTGAGACAAGTACTCGTAGAGCATGCACTGAACAATGGAGAGAAGGAAAAGGATGTGAAGACTTCCATCTTCCAAAAGATTGCTGCCTTTGAAGAGGAGCTCAACGCAGTTCTGCCGAAAGAAGTGGAGGCTGCTCGGGTAGCAGTGGAGGCTGGTAATGCACAAATCGGCAACAGAATAAAGGAGTGCAGGTCATACCCCTTGTACAAGTTTGTAAGGGAGGAGCTCGGGACAGGTCTTCTTACAGGAGAGAAGGTCAGGTCACCAGGAGAGGAATTCGACAAGGTATTTGTTGCTATTTCTGAGGGGAAGGTCATCGATCCGATGCTCGAATGCCTCAGAGATTGGAATGGCGCACCCCTTCCCATATGTTAAAATTACGGGTTTACAGTATAGTGTTTCTATACGACCTTCTTTTCTGTTTACATCTTCTGTGAGAAACCTGGAAGGGGGGTAAGAAGCAAAAATGTATGTCAAAGATATTGCTGCTAGTATTTGTTCTATCATCTTCGCACCCCCCGCCCGGGGGTCTCCCGCCTAAAAAAAATGTTTTGTATAAGTGACTTTATTGATGCAAGTTTAATTCGTATAAACATAAAAGATCTGTTTGAATTTGTCAACAACTTTACTAAGAAACTACAGCTAGTCCACACTGTCTTTGTTCATGTACTTGAAGTCGGATGAAGCTTAGAGCTGACTTTACTTGGAACACAGGTGGCTGCAATAGGAAGGTTTTGGTATTAATGCAAGGAAAACTCACTTGAAGAAAAATATAATGTGATAATAGAAAAGGTGTGAAACTCAGGTGCCTTGTCTAAAAGAAAGAACCAAAAATCAAGTAATCAAAAGAAAGAACCAATCATATGAAAAGATTTGTGAACCACAAGAACTGAAAAGATTCTAGGCAAAGTTAAATCGCAAGACATATCGAACAAGAAAAACCCTAATATACATCCCCCAGTTTCCAGATCTTCTTGCGTGATGTAATACAAGAATAGTTGCAATGTACAAATGCAATTGAGACTCAGGTGCCTTGTCTAAAAATCCTCCTCCCCTCAGTAATATTTAGGTAAGTTCATCTTTGTCATAAAAGATGATCAGAACCTTGCAATCCTGTTTACGAGTATCCAAAATGTGCAAGGTGGTCTTTTTATCCCCTAAGACCCCGTTTGGCAAAGGGTTAATGAAGAGGGGTTAAAGAGAATGATTAATGTACTTAGCCCATTTGATAATCCGAATGACTAAATTATTAACCCGTTAAATAAGTTTTATTTTAGTCCTTATGATCAGTTTTAGTATTTGGGAATAATAATGATTTTGACTATTTTCTTTATAATTAGAAGGGTTAACTCTTATTCCATCTAAATAGGAGTATTAGTAAACCCCTCATTTTGAGGGGTTAATTCATTTTAACCCCTCTAGAGGGGTTAACTTAACTCTTCTATATTTTTTATGTTTGACAAATTATGGAGGGTTAACTCACTTTAACCCTTATATAGATTTGTTGTGTTTGGCAGGTTAAGAAGGGGTTAAGTCTCCTTAACCCCTCACTTAACCCTTTGCCAAACGGTACCTAAAGGATTCACATAACTTACAAAGCATAAACCTCAGTTCTCTTTCTGCTTCATACAAGGCTGGATTGGGAAATAATCTAAACTTGAACTGTTAAAATAAAAGATACTTTATGTCAGGCAACAAAATAGACTGGATTGCCAACTGTTTGGGTCAAAAGTCGATGTTTTCATTGTCATCGAATCTATTACAACTTTGGTCGTTACAACAAACTCAAATAAACGAGAAAATGTCGATCTTTTTATAAGATCTTTATATAATGAAACTAAAGATTCCAACTCTTGTCAAACAGCATAACAGACGTTTATCACCCGTTGTTTGCATGGGATCTTTGCCTGTGCCGGGGACGTTGATATCCATGGACCGTCACGGATCAGATGCGGTTGACAGATTAAGTTGATCAAAGCTCTTACTTCACAAGGAAGTAATCGCTGCAGCGATGATCCCGACCAAGCGAGATCACGGCTCTTCTCGAGAATTAAGTCCAAGCTTAAATCCGGAGGAATAGGGGACGAGTCTCAGATCTCTCGAACTCCACTCTTTATGCACAAGAATTCGTCAAGATCTACTAACCCTTGCTGTAAATTCGTGGCTCCATTCTCCAATTCGACAGCGTTTCGCTCTCTTGATGTCCGTCCCTATGAAATGAGCCCCTAGGCCTGTATTTATAGGCTTCGGTTGGGGGTTTTCGGATAAAAATGAGTGATTTGGTCTTATCTTTAGTTAATAACGACCTAACCATGTTTATAGATGATATTAAGTCAGTTGGGAACCCTGAAACAGATAAGTCCTGCGAAAAGCCGCTTTGAAACCGTAAAAACGAGTCCGGGGGTCGAAACAGCACGGGAGCGCGGGTCGGACGGATCCGACCCGCGCGGGCGCGGGTCGGACTCCGCCAACCCGCGCGGGTGCGGGTCGGACGTTGCCGACCCGCGCTTGTGCCGGTCTGGCACCTCCGACCCGCGCTGGCGTGGGTCCTCCGCTTCCGCCGAACTTCTTTCTTGGCGCTTTGCTTTTCGGGACTTGTACTTTATGTCGTTTCGTTTACTCACTCGTTGTGTTGACTTGTACGCTCCGCGCGAGTTGACCGACGTGCGCGAGTTGATTGACGCGCGCGAGCTGACCGACACACGCGAATTGATTGACGCGCATGTGTTGACCGATGCGCGCGAATTGATTGACGCGCGCGAGCGGATTGGCGAGCGTTCGGACATTTGGAGCTGATCGACGCGCGCGAGCTGTTTGACGCACGCGAGCTGATTGACGCACGCGAATTGATTGTCGAGCGCGCGGGCCATTCGGTTCGCCGTTTCGCTTCATGCACTTGTCGGCGTCAGATAATCCTCTTAGACTCGGATAACGACGTTCGTCATCTTCTCTCCGTCTCGAGCTGTATGCGGACACCTATAGGCATTTTTAGACGCTCACACCAACTAAAAGAAATTCTAAATAAGTTAATTTTACCTTTCGGTGGAAGATATTATTGAAGTAATCTAAAAAGATGATCGCAGCTATTAACACTTTGATTCAACTAAACTTGAGGATCTTCACCGAATTTTGAACTTATGATTAATCTAATTTATCTCCCTCGATTCCGTCCAATCCTCGGTAGTGGCGAGCACCACACAATTTTTCCTTTCTTTGCTCAATGAGTAGAATCTCCAGTTATTCCACAACAAATAAGTGAAAGTAAACAAAAAATAGGTGGCACTTGTACTGTGACCACCAATCGTGGATTTGTAAGCTCCAACAACTTTTCCCATAACTGATTCTGACATATATGTAGTACCATAATTTTTCTATGGAAATTATTACATACTAATTTCCCACTTTTTTAATCTCAAGTGAAAATATATATTATTCGAGATGATACTATATGTTCTGCATAATAATTTAAACGAATTATTTAAAATACAACTTAAGAAGTTATGAAGTTTCTTTCATTTCGGTATCCAAACAAACAGTCAAGGTAGCCATTCCAATGATTCCTATTCCTAGTGGTTAGCTACGCCTAAAACACACACAAACACACCCGGATTCAAGTCTCTGTTTGGTTAAGAATGACAATCCTAGCAAACCCTTTGCCGAAACAATTCACATGAATGGCCACATACACATGGTTACCAACTTGGATCAATCCAAAGGTATAATGCAACTTTTGGAAGAACGGATCGATCACTAAAGGAACCTAGTGGGTAGCTACACCTAAAACAACTGTCGTCGTGCAACATCTGATAATTTATTTGACTTTCACCTATATAACCTGAGGCGCAGCAAAGTCCTATGCACTTTCTTAGCATCAGGGACCACATCAGCAGGCACACACCTAACTTAGTTTTTCTTGATCTTCAAAGTCATTGAGCTCTTTCCACATCCATCCTGATATACCTTTCTTATGTACATAGGATCATAAGATTAATAGCGGTATTACAAAATATAAAGTTTGGTACTAAGTAGAGCACTCTCATAATACATGTCATTCTCACAACCCCTGAGTTGCTAGGTTAACATTATGTCAAGTCCAACTGACCCACAGCTGTGTCTAGATGCTTAATGTTTCCATTGAACTTTTTTTGTTTGGTCGAAATTTGATGCAAGCAATTTGGTAGCATATGCTATGCTTACTAAAGAGACCAAATAATAGTTAAATACCAGCTCCATAACATGTAAAAGCATCATGTGTGATATGTCTTGGGAGTAAAATATCATGCTCAACTATGGTCAGGGTAGAGCTACTTCGCCCAGTGACACTATGACAGGGATCCATTCAAATTAGAAAACAAATGGCAGGTGCAAAAAAAAAAAAGATCAAGAGCTGATAATCTGAAATTTAAGTACATGTTACAAATAACACAGCAACTAAATGCCAAAGAAAGGTAATTAAAGTCAGTAAAGGCATAGAACATTAATAAGATCAACTGTAGTTAGTTAAGTATGCAGACACTGTACATGTGACTCATGATAAGCCTCAACAGGGAAGCACCAACCTCAATGATGCAGCATCCTGGCCACACATGCCATCCCTACTGCATGTGATTTGTTACTTTTGAGGGGCTGCAAATCCATCACACGATCAGTACGCACACACACTGAGATCACGTCTGCAGAGAACCCCCCCCCCCCCCCCAACAAACAAAAAAAACTACATTCGAGTCCTGCTAGCTCTATCATTCCTCCAATAAAGGCAATCTATCATTCCTCCATTAAAGTGAAGAAATTTGACACAGGGAATACATTAACCAACAAAATAATGAAGCTCTTCCATTGCTGCGAGATCCAGCGACTGCTTAAACTTGTTCTGCGTTACGTAAAGAAGCGAGCCCCATCAGGACTTTGAGAATAGGTGATTTGCTAAGAGTACTCAAATTATCATCAAGAATTGCTAATGCATTGTAAATATCATGTAAACCTGGATCGGTATCTAATCATTAGTTTCGTCGACTAATACAGTTCTCCTGTCACAACGCGGTACCAGTAAGATCTACTAGTAGGAAGGTCCAGTCTATGTGCGGGGGCTGATAAGTATTAGCTAGCTGATGACGTGCGGTCAAACGCAAAGGCAGGCTTAACTAGAAAATCATTGAACTCCATTTGCCCTTGCACAGAGCCATTACGCACAACCGGTCCCTATATATGAATCTTCTAAGTGGTCGTCGTCACCGTGATTGTCCTTTGTCTGATGCTCTGCTGAGTGCTGGATGTCTTTGCAGAGCAAGACCCACATTTATTCCACCACATAAAGTGTGTTGTTCCTCATTAGATCTTGGAGTAGTATATTTTTTTTACCTCAAAAGGTAAAAGCAACTGTTTTGTGTAAAATTTTCCAATCTGCCTACATTCTATGCCCATCGTGACTTATAAGGGAGTATTTGTAGGTTGCCTTTCTACTTGCATAGTTTTCAACTCAGTTGGCTAAATATATATATATATATATATATATATATATATGGCGGCAATAGACCAAATAAAAGATCGGAGTCTAAA
>BQKN01064221.1:335177-353171 GCA_022839385.1 Asparagus kiusianus
TCACTTTGCAATGCTGTACTTTCTCAAATAAAGCTTAGTAACATATCAGTCAAAAATAATATTAAAATTCAAATTATTTTTAAATTATATTTGTTTTTTGTCAATTAAAATATCAACATGAAAATTTAAATTGGGTGTATCCCATTTAAACAAACATAAAAAAATAATTGGGATGTAGGAGTTTAAAGGTAAATGTGAGCACTAATCGTCAAAAATATTTAATCATGGTATTAAATCACGTGCATTGCACGTGTGTAAAAACTAGTCAATAGTAATAATACGACTCTCAGACCCATCCCTATCATCGTCATTTATTAATTACCGTCACTATTATTATTGGTTCCTGGGGTACTGGGGGTGGCAAATATCTAATAAAAGAGGGCCAAACAAGGCGCTTGACGGGATAAAATATTTAACAGAAGATTAGATCAGATTTACTAGAAGATTAGATCAGATTCCGTGATGTCTCCTTAATTAGACTGGCAGGTTCGTTGTTAGTTTTGCTCAAGTGGACCGGGGGAAGCACGGTTTCTCCATTGCCCATGCTCGATGGGCCCACCTAATTGATATGTCTTTCGTCCGAAAATGGACGCATTATCTTCAACAAAAACCTTGTCCCTTATGCTTTTATATATGGCAGTGGGCAACAACGCAACGATGTGGCCCTTGCTGGACCCTCTCAACTAGGGGTGTCCAAAAAGCCCGGAGCCCGGGCCCGGCCCGGTGTCCGGCCTGGGCCCGGAACAGTGCCCAAATTGGGCACTGGGGCTTCGGATGGCCGGTCCGGGCCGGGCTGGCCCGGCCCGGCCCGGCCAGATTTGACCTTTTGACCGTTTTGCCCCTTAAAACGGTTAAAAAACGGCTATTTTTTGAGGGTTTTTTGGTCATTTACCTAGGGGGCTGCTTCTATAAATAGAGGGGGGGTTTCAATTCATTTCCTCACAACAAAACTCATCTATTTCTCTCTCTACTACTCTCTTATACAATCTTATACTATCTCATACTAATATACTATCCTATAATCTTTTGTATTTTCTAATACTTCCAACAAATGGCTTCTGGGTCTGATTATGAAGAGCAACATGCATCTCCTACCGATCCAGAGATGAGTCCTCCTACAACAACTCCTCAACCTACCGGTGTTAATCCTGAATCTGGTGGCGACAAATCTACGGCACCAAGAGCTCCAAAAAGGCCGAGGTCTGATGTATGGAATTTTTTTGAGAAGATAGACGTCACCAAGGATGAACACGGTAGGATCATCTCTCAGAATGCGAAATGTGCGTTGTGCGGCCAGATATTCAAAGCTCATCATAAGAGCGGCACCAACCATCTCAAACGGCATATTGAAAAACACAACAAAGGCCAAAATCTACAAGGTGATATCCGGCAGTCTATGCTTTCCCAATCATCCTCTTCAGGTACCCTCGGCAGTTGGAATTATGACGCTGCCCGAGCCCGGAAATGCGTAATCAGGTTTATTGTTCTTAAAAATCTTCCTTTTAAATTAGTAGAAGATGATGAATTTGAAGATTTGTTTAGAGATGGTTTTTATCCTGCATTTACAAAATTTTCTCGTCAAACCTGTCAACGTGATATTTTAAAATATTATGTTGAGGAACAGGGAAAAATAATTTCTTATTTTAAAAATTTAAACTGTAAATTTTCTTTAACTTCTGATATTTGGTCATCTAGAGTGCAAACTGGTTATTTATGTATAACAGCACACTGGATTGATGAAAGTTGGAAAATGTTTAAAAGAGTTGTTTCTTTTATTGCAATTGAAGAGTCACACACTGGTATTAATGTTTCAAATTTAATTGTTGAAGAACTTATGAAACTAGAAATTGATCAAAGAATATTTACTCTTTCACTAGATAATGCAAGTAATAATAATGTAGCTGTTGATTTTCTGAAAATAACTTTGTCATTGCCATGTCATGGTGAGCTTTTTCATGTTAGATGTATCTGTCATATTTTAAATTTAATTGTTCAAAGTGCATTTTTTGAAATTAAACCCATGATAGAAAAAGTTAGAGCAGTTGCTAATATGCATAATGCTTCTGAAATGAGAATTAAAAGATGGAAATAATGTTGTAAAAGAAAAAATTATAAGCCTAGACTAATTCCAAAAGATGTTAACCATAGGTGGAATTCCACCTATGCAATGTTATCTGTAGCAATAGAATATAAAGAAATTATAAATGATTTTATAAATTTTTATGCTTCTAGTTCTAGCTCTGGTAGTGCTTATGGAATAACTGAAGATGAATGGACAGTTATATGTAAATTAAATGAGATGTTACAAGTTTTTTATGATGCTACTATGTTATTATCTGGTTGTTATTATCCAACTGTTACTTTAGCTGCTTTACAAATTTTAAATATTTAAAAATTTTTTACAAAATATCGTATGAATGATATTTTTGGAAATATAATTTTTCAAATGGAGAGTAAATTTAATAAGTATTTTAGGCCTATTCCTCATATTTTTGGTATTAGTGTTCTTATTGATCCATGCTTGAAGGATATTGGCCTTCGAAGTTTGTTACAATCATTGTATGGTGGACAGATTATAGACTTAGATGATGGATCCACCCTTACTGCTACTACTCATCATTTAGCTATTAAAAATTATTTTCAAACCTTATATGATGAGTATGCAGCTAGATATGGTGTAGCTACACAACAGTCTATAGCTTCGGCACCTTCAGCTTCGAGCACAGGTCGAGGTAAAAGTGTAAGTTTTGATAGGTATGCAATGGTAGCTGAACTAACTGGTGGATCTGGAACTTCATCAGGATTAGAGGTTTCTGAAATAGATGAATATTTATCTGCTTCCTTAGTTAAATGTCAAGGAAATGCTTTAGATATTTTGCAATGGTGGAAAGTATATGGATCAGTTTCATATCCTATACTTTCCACCATGGTTCGTGACTTACTATCAGTGCAGGTTTCGACTGTAGCCTCGGAATCCGCTTTCAGCACAGCAGGACGTTTGATCAACGACCACAGGACATGCTTAGATCCGTATACTGTACAAGCGGTGATGTGCTTACAGGATTGGTGGAGATACGAGAAGCGAACACAAGGCATCGAACGGATTGCTATGATTGAAGATAAATTTGAAGAGTTGGAACTAGCAGATAGATATAATGATTAGCTAGATATTCATAAAATTGTAATTTTTATTTCTTAGCTTTAAATTTGAATTAAATTATTTCGAAAAAAGTTGCAAATGATAGTGATATGGGTGAGTAGGTGCCAACCTCGTTGGGATGTACTCATCTATTGTGATGCGACGAATTTCGAAATAAATTTATACTTGTAAAGGATTTACCGTTTATTAATAAAGAAGTTATTTTTATCATTTTTTGTACTTGTAATTTATGTCATTTCATTTCAAGTTATTAATTAAATTTATGACATTTTTTATAATAATTTATGATTTATGGATTTGTTAAAATTTTAAAAAAATAAAAAAAATTAAAAAAAATTAAAAAATCAAACCGGGCCGGCCCGGTGTCCGGCCCGCTCAGGCCTGGGCCCGGGCCCGACCCGGACCACCCGGGCCCGGGCCCGGCCCGGACCACCCGGGCCCGGGTCCAGGCTTGGGTTTTGCCCGGCCCGGGCCCGGCCCGGCCCGGATGGACAGCCCTACTCTCAACAAATTCCAACTTCACGTCTCTCTCTCTCTCTCTCTCTCTCTCTCTGTTCGTGGTGAATAAAATCATACACTAGTTGCATCCAAAAAAAGAAAAAAAAGTTCTCATCGTGCAAGCATTAATCAATGATTTTGATAGCCTGGCCTCTGGCTGAATAAGTGACAGTCCAAGGAGCACTGGTGCTGCAAACGTAAAATCTCGGTATAAAACAGGAAAGGCATTGAACGGAATTATCTCAACACAGCAAGTGCAGCTCACGAGGCTTTGATGACATAAAAAATACAGATGCTTCATAAACTAACGTTGCACCTGCGGTACCACAACCTCTGCAGGTAAAGAATTTCCCAATAAATACACAACATACCTGTGAAACCAAAGTCGCTTTTGCTTATCTGATGCAAACAGAGTTGCTCCGATAATCAATTAATCTGTCTCACCATGAATCCACTCCGCATCTCAATAAAACTGGTGAGCCCTTCAACCCTCCACTAGGCTCCGGCAACCTCTCTCGCAGTCCTAGCTAGCAGTACAAGTAGCCCTTCCCCCCACGAGTTCTGGGTCCTAATCTTCCCCTGGCATTCCCATCAGGAGCCTCATTTGCAACATTAAGGGACTCGATGTTTCACCAACCCGCACCATCATTTCCACCAACCCTAGTCCGGGAATGCCCACTCTGTTGGGGTATACTCAAAGGTAGAGTAACCTTTGCATTAGCATCAAGTCTAGGAGAAGAGTGCATCGCTGCAACACTAGAGTCGCTCTTGCCATGAGCCATCTCAATCTAACATTACCAAAAACAAATATGTTTAGTACAAAATATTAATCGTATTAATTATTATTAAATCAATTCATAGCATATTCATCACAAGCATAAGTAATCAAATAATATTTTCATGAAACGCATACACTATATATGCCTCAAACTACCCGAACTAAGCCTTTTACTTTTAAGAAAACAAAAACTAAAGAAATTACGTGATACATGGTTCTAAGCTTATATACTCCTATACCTGAAATTTGATGTGATGATGTTCATATTGTCCTCGACCATACTTCAAAAATAAATTAACATATTCCATCATTATTATTATTTCCTTTTAACTCTAACTAGGACCTACATCCTAGGCTCTTATACCAATCTGTCACCACCTTAATTTCTGAACCTAAAAGAAATATTGGAGTCGGACTAACCTGTAAATAATCCTCCCAAAGATATGCATTCATAAAAAAACATCAAAATAATCTCTCATTGAATTAAAACCAACAATAAATATTTTCTATAATCCCAAAAGTCAACATTAATCCAATTAACTTGATATAAACAAACATTCCTCAACTTGAAATAAAACTAGACCTAAAGAAAAAAAATCTCGTTATTCCAAAACTCTTAATTTATCAACTAAACATCAAGACTTTATTTAACATTCACCTAGAAGACAATAACAATCTCAAATTTTATTCCTTGCTCCGTTCTAAGAATTAAAAAAAACATCAATTCTATATAATCCAGAGTCTCTGAAAAGAAAGAAAACAACACAATGAGTTCATAATTCAACAAGTGGATAAATTCATACATTGAACACTGGTTTTACAAAAATTCAAATATTTCGGCAAAAGATAAACAAAATATAAGAATGATAGAGAATCATCAATGAACTCTAGTATTTGATGCAAATATTTAAGAAAACATATAAATCATGAAATGGAAATAAGAAGACTACGTCTTAATGCGATCAACACTTCATACTCCGGTTGACTTGGTAAACCCCACAATTATTAAGCCAGTGGTTCTGGAACGGTGAGACACAAATTTTTGGCTCTTAGCGCAAAGATAAAACCTCATAGAAGAACATTGAACCCTGTTTTAATAACTTGCTTATATCCGACATATACTGATATATTGACCTGAGATGCATATGCTTTAACAAAATTAAACGAAGTCTGTAAAACTAAATACGTTATACAAAAATGTCAAAGGCCAACCAATAGTGAAATCAATCAACTACACATGCATCTCAACCTACTACTATATGAAAAGACATAACAGTTAACAAAGAAAATAAGCATAGGCTTATACCAAATAACCACGTGCATTAATCCAATCAACAATTAGTATGCAAGCAACCATACAAAAATGTTATAATCCATTAGAGCAAACTTACATATAGTTAATATAGTTTTTTATCTAAAAAAATACGTAGTGAATAATGTACAAATTCACCACTTACTCAAACGCGGAAGACTATCGGAAAACCAGTCACGATGCCTCCTCGAAATCACTTGAGATTCCTACATAATATATACAAATAACCATCAAAATTACCGTATAACTTAAGACCCGAATACCTATTAAAATAATCTTAGGATATTATCATACACCATTTAATTAACTATACTAAAATCAACCTATATACCCTAATGTACCACATAACTACGGTTAAGCATTGTATACATAACAAATTTTTTTAATCATAGAATCAATATAATCATATGCTAAGAATCAAAATATCATGCATGAAGACGAAAGAAATTTTAGGGGGTGGGGGGGTCAAGTGAAAATTAGCTTCTACATTACGGGACGAAGAAATTTGCAAAATAGACATATTTTACTAAATATTTAGCAAAACAGACCGTTGTACTAAATATTTAACAAAATAGACCTCTTTTTTGCCAGGCCAAAAAGGTGTCGATTTTGCAAAACAGATCATTCGAAACATACATGACTAATAGTCCCGTATGATTTAATGAGCATTAAATCATACAGGACTACTAGTTTCGTATGTTTTGAATGGTCTATTTTGCAATTCCCGTATGCTTTAATGGGCATTACATCATACGGGACTACTAGTCCCGTATGTTTCGAATGGTCTGTTTTGTAAAATCGACCTTTTTTTTGACATGTTGGCAAAAAAGATGTCTGTTTTGCCAAATATTTAAGGTAAACGATCCGTTTTGCAAAATTTTTAGCAAAATAGGTCTATTTTGCAAATATTTCCTTTCGGGACTCATCTTATCTCTTCGTCGTCGCAGCGTCCTGCCGAGTTCCGAGCGTACTCCCCGTTTTCTCTGCCTCCTCCTCCTCGATGGACGCTCTTCTGGTGCCCCGCTCCTTCCTATTTATTTATTATTAAAGATAAAATAAAAATTTCCCCTTCAATTTTGGGTATTTACTGTCGTCAACATTATTGTTGTTGTTCTCTAGGGTAAGATGATGACGGTGACGAAGAAAGAATCGGACAAAATTAGGGATCAAGAACCACGCCGGCCCGATTCCTGGATCGAGATCTCCGGCTCCCACGCTCAAATCTGCCGCTTCGACGCCCATCACGGCCATCTCTCTGTATAATTCTCTCTCTCACCTTTTCTTTCTTTTTTATTACTCCTTATTCTCAATTTTATATTTATTACTTTTGAGAATCTAAATCCGCGTCGAAATGCTATGAACGCTAGCTAGGTCGAATGTGTTTGCAAAAATGTTACAAATACTGAGTTCCTTGGTGGAATGAAGATTGAGAAGCTGACGAATTTTACTTGTAACATGCACTTATTCAAATTTGTGGTGTTTTAAATTTTTATTAACGCGTTAAGCACCCCTTTTGTTTCCGCATTTATGCTGCAACCGTAGTTCCATACCCCAGATTTGTCGAGAGTCTTACCGCATGCATCAGTGCTGCGCATTACGTGTCTTAAATTAACAAGTTGACCCGTCGGATTTACGTCCTCTTGGGAAGTTCTGACATATTACGGCTGTTGATTGCAGGTGAGGGTTGCTGATGACTCGAGGCCCCTTGTTCGTAGAGTGGTTGAATCTTTTTTGAACAAGTTTTTCCCTTCAGGTTATCCGTACAGGTGACTCTGGCTTTAGTACTTATTTATGAGTGGGAAAGAATCAGGTGTGAGGACATTCTTATTTCTTACAGGGAAAGGGCGTAAATAGTGTCCTAACGCATATACTTAATGACATTGCAGTGTGAATGAAGGGTACTTGACTTACTCTCAGTTCCGGTCGCTGCAACATTTTACCAGTGCTGCATTATCCGTGCTTTCGACGCAGGTGATCTTCTGTTCTCTTGAGCCGAACATCTTAAAGCTGCTGTCTTTCCTAGCATTTTGCATTCATTCTGTACGGTTATGTCCCTCGATCATTATGATGGTACAACATAGCTTATCTGTCATGACCCCAATTTTCGAACCTAAAAGGGATATTGGAGCCGGACTAAACATGTGAAAAGTCCTCCAAAAATATACGTTCATTAAAAGGCCATCAAAATAATCTCTTCATTGAACTAAAACCAACAATAAATATTCTCTATAATCCCAAAAGGCAACATTAATCCAATTAACTTGATATAAACAAATATTCCTCAACTTGAAATAAAACTCGACCTAAAGGAAAGAATCTTATTATTACAAAACTCCCAATTTATCAACTTAACATCAAATACTTTATTTAACATTCCCTGGAAGACAATAACAATCTCGAATTTTATTCCTTGCTACGTTCTAAGAATTTGAAAAAAAAATCATCAATTCCACCTAATCCCGAGTCTCTGAAAAGAATGAAAACGACACAATGAGTTTACAACTCAATAAGTGGATAAATTCGTACATTGAACACTAGTTTTGCAAAAATTAAAATATTTTGACAAATAATAAGCAAAATACAAGAATGATAGAATCATCAATGAACTCTAGTAGTTGATTCAAATATTTAAGAAAACTTAAAAATCATGAAATGGAAATAAGAATGTTACGTCTCAATGCGGTCAACACTTTATACTCTGGTTGACTCAGTAAACCCCACAATTATTAAGTTCGTGGTTTCGGGACGGTGAGACCCAAATTTGGGCTCTTAGCGCTAAAATAAAACCTCATAGAGGCACATTAAGCATTGTTTTAATAACTTACTTATATTTGATATATACCGATATATTGGCCTGAGATGCATATGCTTTAAGAAAATAAAACAAAGTATATTATACAAAAATACCAAAGGCCAACCAATAGTGAAATCAATCAACCACATATGCATCTCAACCTACTACTATATGAAAAGACATAACAATTGACAAAGAAAATAAGCATAGGCTTATACCAAATAACCATGTGCGTTAATCCAATCAATAATTAGTTTGCGAGCAACCATACAAAAGGGTATAATCCATCAAAACAAACTTACATATAGTCAATATAATTTTATATAAAAAAATACACAATTAATAATGTACAAATTCACCACTTACCTCAAGTCCGAAAAAATAATCCAACTACCTCTCACAACACCTCCTCGGAGTCACATGGAACCCATAAAGAATACATATTAATAACCATCAATGCTATTGTATACCTTAAGACTCAAGCATATATTAGAATAATAAACAAATATGCTAATAATATATTTTTCAATCTAACATATAAATCTAAAATCAACCAAAATACCTTTTGTGACCTATAGTCCGCAGTCAAAAACTATATGCACCTATCATCTATCTTCTGTAGCTTATCGATTTAATAATATAAAAGATGGTCATGTGCTAAGATATATTTGATCACATATAAAACTTTCCATGAGCAGCAACAATACGGCTACACCATGGCCATGATCCCAACAAGGAAAAAAAACAATCAAGACAAGCCCTAATGATTAAAAAGGAAAAATAGCTTGGGGGAACCAAATTTAATTGGGTCATGCATCCCCACCCCCCAACTAGAGTCAACCATTTGGGGGCACCTTGACCCAAGTTTTCATGCTTTTACAACCAAATTTATCTTGAGAATAATCTATCTCCACACTTCACTTGACTTCTACACAGGTTTTTTTGTCCCCGGTGTAGGCGTCAAAACTTGTTTATAAGTCCCAAACACAGCTCAAGACGAAGAACGTCGTCATCCAAGTCAGAGATGATCATCCAATACAAAGAAGTGCGCAAAATGACAAAACGACAAGGCTCAAAGCTGTCTCACAATTGGTGAGACAATCTGAGTTGTCTCGAATTCCGAGACAATCTGAGGTGTCTCATTGGCCGAGACAGCCCGAGCTGTCTCGGGAATAGTGACGTGGCAAGACATGTTTTTTGATAGTTTTCTCGAACTTTGTGCGGTACACGTGGCTCCATAACTGCTTGGAAACATCCATAAACGCGAGGATGTCGTTATAAACTGAAAATCCACCAGATCGATGGTCAGTTACGAATTCTTATCTCTAAACACGGTTTCCGAGGCCTATAAATATCCCCCTCACACAATTGTGAAGGGCACTGACGTATGTGCGAACGGACTGACGTTTTGGCAGATCTGAGAGCAAGGACTCATGAATTTCAAAGGGAGAGACAAAAATCTTGGCGAAATTCTGAGCAAAAGAGAGTTTCTTCATCATATTCGAGAGATCCAAAGGCCTTCAGTCGTTTCCTTGAGTTCAAACATCGCTTTGATTTCAAGAAGAGTGTTTATCTTACCTTGCTGAGATATCCACTTCTGTTCTTGTTTCTAAAATGAAACAAGAACACCAAGCATTCTTCACAATCAATCCGGATCATTGAATCGGTAGTCCACGGGCTAAAGTATCCCCAACACAGGCAAAGATCTCACGCAAGCAGCGACTAATAAATAGTCTCTGCGTGTGTTTCTAGAGAATTTTTCTATTTGTTTTCTTTGTAAAGAGAAGTCTTATAAAGAAGCTCACTCTTTTGTTTATATTGTAAACGATAAACGTTGTAAATGGAAGCTGCAATGAAACTGATTCCCGACGCAAACACCCAGTTCTCAAAAGGACGCAGGTAGGGTTTTTATTTTTATTTTTATTTTTTTGTTGCCGGCTCTCAAAAGGACGCAGGTAGGTTTTAATCTCTCTCTTTTATTTGGTATCCAAATCCAATAAACCCCTTAACAAAAAGCTCTAATTGCAACAAACCCCTTAATAAGCATTAAGCAAAAATATGTCTCCATAGCTATTATTCTTCCTTTGCATAAAAGTCCTCTTACACTTATATTTATAAATTAATATTATTAACTCCGTTGTTTGGGATATCTATTCAAACAAATATTAACTTAGACTTCTTACCACTAGGAAATTAGGGATATTACATGCTTATCAAGCTGCATATTACATGCTTTGATCATGTAGCTTGGTCTATATGCTTTGTAGCATGCCTTTGGACTGACTACAAATGTGGGCTCTGGCTCAGTCACTCCTATTTGCTGCAGGCTTGCGACCTACTCCTGCTCAGTCAACTGCTGTTAGCTGGGTAAGATATGATATATAATTTTATTCCAAATGACAACGCATGTGGGAGTTCATTGCGTGTTTGAGAATTTGTTCTAAATTTTCAAGTATTTCTCCGGACAGATTCTAAAAGATGGGATGCAACATGCTGGGAAATTGATATGTAGCAGAATGGGTGCGAGAATGGATTCAGAGCCAAAAAGCTGGAGAATATTGGGTCTGTTGCCATCTTAATTATTTCAATTTCATGAAAGGATTGTTTTCTTATTTTAATAGTCTATCATAGTTAAAATGTGCTCATATTTATCTTACAGCTGATGTGCTATATGATTTTGGTACTGGTCTGGAAGTTATTTCGCCTTTGTGTCCACATCTTTTCCTGGAAATGGCTGGCCTGGGGAACTTTGCCAAGGCAATTTCTTTATCTTGGATGATTCTCTGCCTTTGTCATCTTTTAAATGTTGCTAAACAGTACTTGGACGTAATGAACCCTGCAGTTTCTGTTAAGACTTAAACCAAGTGTTTGGGTTATATCAAGCATTTTCTAGTAGTAGTTTTAATATAAAAGATCTCACAAAGAGAAAGTATTTGATGCAAAATACAACCATTACTTTGTGATAAAGACTTTGTTGTTTATTGATTTAATGTAAAAAATATTAGAGGCAGTTTGGAGCAGAGTATCGGGGGAAGCAGTAAAAACTCAAACACAGAACTGGGGATTAGGGTGGGGGTTGGGTTGTGTGGTATTATGAACAGCTTTAGGCGTAATAAAGGTGGAAATCAAATTAAAGGTGAACTAAAATGGACAAGTCATGGGATTAATGGTAAGATAACTCACTACTATTCATTAATAAACCAGTAAGTGATGTGGCACATCTTTGTGTCTCATGGTTGATGTGATATGTATTATGCTAATGTTCCAAGAAGGTGATCACCTTCGTTATTCTCTTTTACCTGGCTGAGAAAAAGCGAAATCCAATTAGCCTAGAAGGCACGGTGGACAAATCACTTGAGGATGGTAACCTCTAAGCAGTAAGGAAAGTCAACGTTTCTTAATTGTTTTAAGGCTAGTGAATATTGCTAGTTGGTCACACAAAGGTTTGAAAGCACGGGTTCAGTTTCATTTTTGGACCTTCTTTATCCAAAATGGTTGACAGGCTTCACCAGTCTGTTGCAGTCTCAATGGTTTTAGTTTTGAGTTTTAGATCTGATTTTGTGTATGTTAATATATTGGCTAAATGCGTATGGCCACTAGATATGTATCCATGTTTGGTTCTTTACACGTATGGTGTCTGAGGAGTGTATAATATAATCATGTAGGCTAAGTGAGTGTTAGATGGAGAAAAGTGAACTTATGACATGATTGAGAACCTAAAAACAGTCCAAATTAATATGTATATTATTAGTCTGAAATAATAGAGGAGTATATTAAATTATGATGAATTAGGATGAATTAGGATGTAGGGTTTACAGATTTTGGGTTATCTATGGAAGTTAAAGATAGATAAAATTATTAAGAGCTATGAACATTAGTCTTGATTTCTTGCTTTTGAATTTCCTTTTAGGTTTTGGTAGGTATCAGTAAGTTTACTCCAAAATTTATCTATGTGAAAGTAGAAGTCCTAAACAACTGACACAAATATGTGTAATCAAAATTTAACAAAACTGAAATTTCTGTTAGTTCGTATCGGTCTTCACTAAAACCGTGATGAAGCAGTGAGGCTGGGACAAGATTTCCAAAAACCTTAATCCATGGTTCATCATGGTAATTATTTAATCCAATATTAAATTAATAGTTTTTTGCTTGCTAATAGATGTTTTTCTTATATAGGGAATGGCCGTTGTTGCAGCAAGGGCAACAAGGCTCCCAATTTATTCTTCCTTTGCCAAAGAAGGTAACCTTAGCGACCTGTTTGCAAAAGGGGAGGCCATCTCAACCCTGTTTAATGTTCTTGGAATGGGGGTTGGTATCCAACTAGCATCCACAATTTGTTCAACAACTCAAGGAAAGGTAAATATGCGCCATAGCATCATTTCTCCGCATTGAAATGTATATCATGATGTCATAATCTACTAAGAAAGTCTCATCTCCTTGTGGATTGAGAAATCTTGTATTTGCTGTGCATTAGAAGATTAGTAACTAGTAGTGTTTGAAAATATAGGATTTCGATGGAATGCTCTATAACATCTAATTGTGCGTAGTTCAGAACAAGAATATTTGTTATAATTTCTTATAAATGTATGATTGTTTCTGCAGTCCATTTTTCACATGTTGAATTTCAACTATCAGAAAATGTATATGAATTTGAAACCATTTTATATACCAGAAGTATATCGATATCCTGGAATCAGAATAAGTAGTTATAAAATTTACATGTCAGGAGAGGCAAACGGGAAGAAATTGGTTGCACCTCCTATATACAGGTTGGAAGTAAAAATAAGAAATGAAATGGCTGTTACATCTTGTTCCCATATTTAGCCCTGCTACCACCACCACCTGACCACAGCTTGGCTTCTAACTCCAATTGTTAACTGCCAAGTCCCGAAGCTATGGGTTATTGTCTGTGGTACTGTTTCCTGCTTCTGGTGCAGGTTGGTGAGAAATGATAAATGGTGAACCTGTACTATTAATGTATTATTCGCTCCCTTGCACACCATCTCTCTCTTGCACACCATCCCTCTCCTGTAGCACTGTGGGCTTTTTATGGCTGTGCATCATTGTCAGAAGATGTAGTGAAATATCATAAAGGACTAAAATGCAATTGTGTAATCTTAAGGAGAAGTATGGCACTATTTATTATAATTTATAATCAATATAGGACATAAGTAGATTTGCATGGTAGGGTCAGCACAATCTGATCCTTAAGAAGTCAAGTTCAATAAGATGATTTATGGATTGCAACAGAGGCTCATCACTTCAGCCATGCTATGATGTTGAAGAAGAACTTTTCGGGGTTAATTTACATGGTTAGTTCATCATTATCAGCAGCAATATTAGAACCCTCTTACTTCTGGAACATGAGTTAAAGTCAAGAAACTACACCAAAGAATTCACCTTTTTTTTAGACCATATATCAATATGATGCCAATTGGTAGAAAAGAGGGCCATGACATCAGTCGTTGAAGGCCATTGACAGTCAAGCCGACAATTCCTTGGGAATGCAGGTTAACTTCACACAACAAAGAAGCACCCTTTGGTTGTTAGGGATTGCACTCATCTCTAAGCAATAAAACGAAACAAAAGAGCAAAGCTTATTTCTACAGATTACTAGGTGTTCAATTATATCCTCAAATTCGATGTCATTTGATAGGTCACGGCCCTGTGTTAAAGTATAGATGGAATCTTACTACATTGATTGCAACGGTCGTCTTCAGATTTTGAGTGGAGAGAAATTCTCTTGATGCTAGGGGCTATAACACTGTCTAGATGTGCTAACCAGTAGAAAAGAGACGGGCACATGGATGGACATGATGGAGGTCGTGAATAAGTATCTTTAGCTTAGAGTTGTAAGCACAGCAACCAATTCTCTCCACTTAAAATCTGCTGGTGGTGGCAAGGCATCCACGTGTGTGCACGTTTTTTTTTGGGTATGATTCAGGACACCATTCATTTCCATAAACTATGGCGTTAACTATACGATCTATTAGTTTCATCAAGTGGAATGAGCGAAATCACTATATGTTCCTATTAGTTTCATCAAGCGGAACAAGAAAAAATCTTTCAAGTTCCAACACTCGTAATTGCTTTCCGCCAGTTATATTTCTTGTAGGTTACTATTTAGCAATAAACATGTAAAAATGATGTCCTTAGGTTCTTATTGTAACTACTAACTTCCATTGTAATTTCCTATCTTGCAGTTGATTGCAGCTCCTCTTCTATCTGCCATACATATTTACAGTGTAGCAGAAGAAATGAGAGCTGCCCCTGTGAACACATTGAATTCCCAGAGGACGGCTATGATTGTAGCTGATTTTCTTAAGGTAAGATACAGCGTCCATCTCTTAAAACCCGACATCCAAAATCCCATATATACACTGATCTTAGATCTCTTCTTCTCTACCATCTCAGACTGGGAAAATATCGAGCCCAGCTGACTTGAGATACCGAGAGAACCTCGTCTTTCCTGATCGCCTAATAGAAGAAGCAGGAAGGGTGAAGGTCGGGCAACCACTCCGTAAAATTGTTAAGAACCCTTCAAAGCTGGAGGAATTGAGAGAAATAATTCCTAATGAGAAGTTTATCATCAGTCGTAAGACCAAGCACACTGACATGATTCTGGAGCACGGTGCATCTGGCGAAGATGCGTTGAGGGGTTGGTTGATGGCTGCTTTCGCTGCGGAGATGCAGATATCATCTGCTGGGCCGAAGCGGGATGTTATGAGCCTGGCCCATGAGCAGATGGAGAGCGTATTTCCCTCGTTCATATCTGAAGTGAAGAAAAGAGGATGGCACACCGATCGGTTCTTGGATGGGCTTGGTAGCCGGTACGCATTTTAGTTTAGTTATCTGAAGCTTTTAAGAAGTGAGGATGGCAGACTGATGGGTTCTTGGATGGGCTTGGTAGCCGATACTCAATTTAATTTATCTCTTTTTCGATTGGATGAGGCTGAAGAAGGCTTTTTTTTTTTTTTTTAAGGAGAGAGTTTGGGCTTGTGTCTCATCAGTTTTGGTATTTAGCCATTGCTATCAAATACCCAGCTCTAGTGAAATTATGTTTGGCTAAAATGTTGTGATTCTTTACAGCCGTGGTGCTGGTGAAATTTTGTACATATGTTCTCGCTTCAGAAGGAGAAGCTGTGATCTCTCGATACTCAAGAATTACTGAAATGGTTCATCAACTCTCGTGAAATTTGCATTTTCTCGGTAATATTTATTCTACTTCCTTGTTCCGTAAGCCAAGAACTCTTGATGATGATGGTGGCTCGACAATCTTTGTTATGCTGATGGTACTATCCATCCTCTTCTATGCTTAAACATCCGCATTCCAAGCATTTTCTTGAATGCCAGCGTCTTCTCTGCCGAAGGAGTTCCCCAATAACCCCATGCACGAGCGTGACTTTGATCATCAAACCCCCCACCCCCACCACCACCACACACACACCCCCTCCTTTTTTTGTTGGAAAAGTTACCTACACCATGTCCTTTAAAGAAAACTACTGCAGCGAAGTTAAGAGGACAAACATAAGAACGCCAAAGTACAGGCCTGATCTCTCGGAGAAAGATGAAGGCCGTTGTACAGAAAAGAAAGGAAAATGATAGGGGCACACCCCCAACCACATCCCAAACCACACCCCCTCTCTCATATGCTACAGTACTCCAGGAACAACCCCGTCGCCAATGTTCCATCGCCAATAGGCGACGGATTTCAAATCCGTCGCCAATACTCAGTTTTCTACTAGTGAATTTTTGGTGTTAATTGTGTAATAAGCTTGCATTCTGCACATCAGTTTGAAAAATATCGAGGTAAGTTTTATTTCTTCTATTGCTATAAATTTACATATAATGGTTTATATTTCGTCTCTTCCACGCCACTTGGGTTGAAGGGTTCATGCACCCGTAGACAATATTATTATTAATTTTATCATTTCATAACGTACGTACGTTAATTAATTAAATTGACGTGGCCCATCTTGAAGAATCCCACGCAGGCACGCATGCGTGCTACATCCATAATAACATTTATAGCCAGGATTGAGGAATCTTAGCTTGATTAGTCATAACTTTCGTCTTCACAAGACTTTTAGTTAGATTTACTTGCAGGCTTACTTAATCGTGGAAACTCTGTCATTATTTTTATCTTTGGTAGGTAAAGATTCTAAGCAGCGGTCACAAACAAAATTGTACTGAAAACTTTAGAACTAGTCCATCAAGTACTACAATAATAAGCTGCCATACAAAAAAGAAGATGTTGGGTCAAAACGAAATACTTGAAATTGGAGGACAAAATATCTTGGTTCTGCAGGTAAAGTTGGAAAAATATGGGGTTAATGTTCAAAGATTAGCTACCAACACGAAACTAATTATTTTTATCTTGTAGCCCTTTTAATATACTAGTTTTTACACACGTGCAATGCACGTGATTTAATAGCATGATTAAGTATTTTTGGCAGTTTGTGCTCGTTTTTTTCTTTAAACTCTTACATCCTAATTATTTTTTTTATGTTCGTTTAAATAGGATACACCCAATTTCAATTTTCATGTTGATATTTGAATTGATAAAAAACAAATATAATTTAAAAATAATTTAAATTTTCATATTATTTTTGACCGATATGAAACTAAGCTTTATTTGAGAAAGTATAGCATTACAAAGGGAAAAATATTAAAATAGTGTTATACAAGGAAGATGAATATTCAAAACCAATATGGCAAAATGATTAATTTAAGTATGTTAAAACGATGCAAAAGAGAATATAAAGTTTATTCTTAATAATTGATAGACTTTATAAAAAAAATATAAATTAAAGATTAATGCTAACTCTAGTATACTTTTATATGATAAAAACATCCACATAAGAATATAAAAGTACTGAAAAAATTCATGAAACTCCCTTCTAAAGATTCCTAATTTCACTCAAAATAATTAAACTATTCTATAAAATATTCAAAAAATATTGTTTTTTATTTCTTCTATTTTTTTATTGAGTTAACATCAATCCTTCTTCAGGTTTATCATTTATCATTTCTCGGGCAATTCTAAAGTATTGTCTTCATCATCTACATCAATTGTGACATCGGGCTAATTTTATATTTTTTATGCTATTATCTTTCCTGGGCTCGTTAATTTTTTATCATCTCATTTAACTTTACAAAGAAGTCAAATGTACTTATGATGTTCAACACAAACTGCTCAAAATATAAACTTTGATTTTTTTTTCTATTTCAATGAGAACAAATATTAATTTCATATATATAAAATTCTTTGTGTTCCTAATTTATTACTTAAATAAATTAGAAGCTATCTCTTTATTTTCCACTAAAATGAATTCTTCTGATGTGCATCCAATAAGAATTTTTGTTATTTCAATAATATTACTTTTGCTCTATCCCTGTCATTTTCCATAAAGATCTAAACTAAATACCTGCATTATTCATTACCAATTTCT
>BQKN01064221.1:378171-402197 GCA_022839385.1 Asparagus kiusianus
ATGTTAAAATCATACCTTTGGAGAGTTCAGGCAGCGAATTTAAGAAAGACAAAAAAAATCAGAGTGAGCCCAAATCAAAATTTAGATCTCAATAGAAGCAATGAAGGTCACCAAAACCGGTTGAGATCACCCAATACAAGAACCCATCACCATGGATTTCGGGTATTTGATGGATCATAGAGAGAAGAACAAACCCAGTAATAACCCACTTCTACTTTTTTTTTAAATTTTAAACAGCAGCTAATAAATCAATTACAATTTATAATTAATTGTAATTAACTGTTAAATTAAATTAACAGAAATATTGAATTAATTTTTTTTAAACAGTAACCAAAACTGTTTAAATGAACAGTAACGTTTTTTAAAAAATAAAATGAACAGTAAATTATTTCAGTGAACAATACTTTTAATACAAATTTTCGGATTTAAAACAAAACTATAAACTCCTCAATCTTCTAGATTGTTGGAAATTTATCAAATAAATAAGATTATAGCAAAAATAAATCCGAAAAAATAAATAATTAAAACTGGCCTGATCGGGAGCAGTCGTGTATTCACTGCCCTAGAAGATTAAGAACCCGCCTATCGCCCTGGCGCAGATGGTTCCCTCCCCCTAGCGGTAAAAACCCCCGGAATCGGCCGGCCTCTGTACTCGGGCGAGAGTACAGAACTTCAGCTCAGATGAAGGAAGTTGCCCATAAAATAAAACTAAGATATAATAAAAATAATATATGTAGGGGAGAGAAGAGAAAACAAGAAAGACTTCTTGTTATATATATTTTTCTTATCATTTTGAGCTCAACATACGGATATATATATATATGGTTGGAAAAGACGTTACAAAACCCGTAATTAATTCTGTAACGTTCGTCATTAATTCCGTAACGTTCGTCATAAATTTTGTAACGTTCCCCATAATTATATAGCCGTTACACATAGTTTTAATTGCTAATTAAAACATGTTTTAATTATAAAAATTTATTACTATTCATGAAGGCAAAATTGTATTTTCTTAACAAAATATCTAACAGTCCCCCCCAAAAGGCAATATTGACTGAAAACTCAGAAATCAATAAATAAATAAATCACAAAAATCATAAAACAATTATAGGTTGGGCAACCTTTCGTATCGTGAATTCGGGAGAGATAGCTTCCGGCTTTGAACCTTTCCTTAGTAAGTTCATCGCCACCTGAGGGACATAATGGGCTAGGCCTTGAATTAGGCCCCTTTAATCAGGTATTGATAAAAACACACACAATACGCTTCATCTATTAAGCAAAGCGGGTTGAGCGTTAAAGGCCATGCTCACAATAAACCGACTCATGAGAGTTTCTAGGGGTTAGCCCAACCCCCCCTAACCACGACCATCACGGTTCCTCTCACGTAGGTAAGTCCTCAAAGGGTACTACAGCTGCTTATTTAATACCCCCCACAATACACGCGTTGGACTTATTAAGAGTAAAACTCAGCCTAGCCAGCTGTATCATAAGAGCATCGTCATCATAGAGAAGGGGTAGTAGCACAAGCTACATAGTGATATATTAATATATCTGGGTCGATGCTCCACACGAGTGTCACTAGTCCAGCTTGTTTCTACCACATTGAACCAACATTGGGACTATGTCTCCAAATAAGGATTGGGTTACCGCTGTCAGTGATCTCATCTATGGGCTTAACCCCATCTCCCTCGATGAATCCAGAACCACACTCCTGGATAATCCCTTAATCAAAGGGTCATCAAAATTCTTTTCACAGACTTTACAAAGTCTAGAATCACAACTTTGCCTAGCAGGCGTTGTGTTTATTTATCAAGTTCTTATTTTGTAATTAGTCCATCATATTGTTTGAAATTGACATTAGGTCATGGTCTATGATCATAAAAGATCATAGTCTATGTCTGAAGATGTAAACACATGGTGTTTGTGCAGATTAAGATTTGACCTTAATATCTAAACATTTCAAACTAATGTGGAACTAAAATACTGCAGTTATTCATATGCACATATATGAATGAAATTAATAATAGATACATGCAGAGCATAATAGGATTTCGTATCTTAAAATATATTTCATACTTCATAATTCAAATGCATAAAATTTTTAAAATTCTTCTATTATAAGAGGTTGCAAATTGGTTGCCTACAAATGAGACCTTCCAAATTTAAATTGGTTGCCTACAAATGAGACCTTCCAAATTTAAATTGGTTGTCTACAAAAGAGACCTTCCAATTTTATGTTGCCATTTTCTAATACCACCTCTTATACAAATAATAATAATAATAAAATTATTATTTGTACATACGTGCTTTAAATTTTACAAGTGCATTCTTGCATAAAACCTTGTAATTAATCACGTAACAATTGCAAGTTATCTAAAAAGACATGAACATTTATTGCAATATGCAATAAAAGTGATGAACTTTACATTTGAAAATTTGGAATATAATCCACCATATAAAATAGAATTTTAAAAGATGCACCTCTTTGATTTGGTTTCCTCATATATTGATCATTTATCATTAGGCAATATATAATGCAAGAAGCGTAATTAAAAAATTGCATATGAATTTTTCTCATAATTCCGATCCTCTTATTCCAAACCAAAAACTCCTAAAGTGAAAAGATTAAAATTTTACCCGGGTAGTTAGCCAGGTAAGGATAGTAATAGAGGTTGATCAAAGATCAATTAAGTACCTTGTTCCTTGCAGAGTGCGTTACGCAACCCTTAAACCTTGCCTTAGACACCAACTAATCCAAGAAAACTTTAACCGGTTCACTCAATGAGTTTTTGTTTCTTAACAGTATATAGAAACTTTAAAATATTTCCTGCAAGCATTTAATTTGCCAAGCAATTATACTGCAAAAATATGTTGGATAAGGCCGAGTAAGGGTTTACCTATTGATGTTCGAACCTTATGATTTTCATGTCTTGAGAGTAAAAACCCATCTGCTGCAGACAACTGCCACATAAGTTGCTAAACAAATTTGCATTCACTTTTACCACCTTCTGTACTAAGCTTATTAGATGCATAAATACACCAAAGTATGGAATTATTAATAGAAGGCACCATATTATTGATAGCTTAAAGAAATGAAGGCATTAAATCATGAAAAAAATTTAAATATTTCAAGACGTCTATACATCCAGAGATAGAGCCTACGACAATGGATTATTATAGCACAAGAGATTCAGAGCTACCAAAACAGATCATCATCAAAATTGCACCGATTAAGGACATATATAGAAATTGTGCAACTTGAGAATATGATTATGTCATAGTGCATGAAATAATAACCCATAAACTTTAAACCATCTCTTGAATGCCCAAAATTGTCCTATGCACTAACTGTAGTAAGGATGCTCTGGTATCCCAACTGACTAAAACATGGTCATATAACCCAACTGCGGGGTTATTCACTTCATTGATTTAGTGAATTGTAGAGAAAATATCAGTGACTTCTTTTTAATGTTTATCTAATTTGTTTTCATTTTAGAGCAAACAGCTTAAAGGCCTCTTGTATCATCCACATAACTGGTAATAAAAGAGATACAAGCAAGAGTAAAATCCTTTTCCAGTAACGTAGTTAAGTTTTTTTTTCATATCACATATAATTTTTTTTTTTCATTATCAAAGCACATGCAAAATCATATTGTGGAAATTTTAGAACAAAATCACAAATAATAATACAAAGCATGTTAAAATCATACCTTTGGAGAGTTCAGGCAGCGAATTTAAGAAAGACAAAAAAAATCAGAGTGAGCCCAAATCAAAATTTAGATCTCAATAGAAGCAATGAAGGTCACCAAAACCGGTTGAGATCACCCAATACAAGAACCCATCACCATGGATTTCGGGTATTTGATGGATCATAGAGAGAAGAACAAACCCAGTAATAACCCACTTCTACTTTTTTTTTAAATTTTAAACAGCAGCTAATAAATCAATTACAATTTATAATTAATTGTAATTAACTGTTAAATTAAATTAACAGAAATATTGAATTAATTTTTTTTAAACAGTAACCAAAACTGTTTAAATGAACAGTAACGTTTTTTAAAAAATAAAATGAACAGTAAATTATTTCAGTGAACAATACTTTTAATACAAATTTTCGGATTTAAAACAAAACTATAAACTCCTCAATCTTCTAGATTGTTGGAAATTTATCAAATAAATAAGATTATAGCAAAAATAAATCCGAAAAAATAAATAATTAAAACTGGCCTGATCGGGAGCAGTCGTGTATTCACTGCCCTAGAAGATTGAGAACACGCCTCATCCTGGCGCAGATGGTTCCCTCCCCCTAACGGTAAAAGCCCCCGGAATCGGCCGGCCTCTGTACTCGGGCGAGAGTACAGAGCTTCAGCTCAGATGAAGGAAGTTGCCCATAAAATAAAACTAAGATATAATGAAAATAATATATGTAGGGGAGAGAAGAGAAAACAAGAAAGACTTCTTGTTATATATTTTTTCTTATCATTTTGAGCTCAACAAACGGATATATATATATATATATATATATATGGTTGGAAAAGACGTTACAAAACCCGTAATTAATTCCGTAACGTTCGTCATTAATTCCGTAACGTTCGTCATAAATTTTGTAACGTTCCCCATAATTATATAGCCGTTACACATAGTTTTAATTGCTAATTAAAACATGTTTTAATTATAAAAATTTATTACTATTCATGAAGGCAAAATTGTCTTTTCTTAACAAAATATCTAACATATATAAATTCAACCCATTACCACTATGATTTCACAAAACCCACATAACTAATTAAACCCCTGTTATTATTTCACATATTTCATCCTCTAGAGAAGTAAATAATAGACATCATCTTTACAAGCATAAGAGGGAAAGATCCAGCTGCCCATTAAAACATAGCCTTATTTTTAAAGTTTTGAACCTGCATACCTTTTAATACTCAACTAAATCGGTCCAAATTCCGCAGAATCGAAGAAACCCCTTGGAAGGCAAACCCTGGTTCTTCATGCTTCGCTGAGGCTGCTTCCTGTAAATCCAGGAATTTAAAGAAAATAGACTAGGGTTTTACACTGGAAGAGGGAAAGTAATTTAAAAGGTAAAATAAAAATAAAATATAAAAAGTAGAAGAATTGAGGTACCAATGAGAAGACAAAGACGATCAGGGGAACAAGGTCGAGTACCCACGGCCGAGGAATCTCTCGTCATTGATCAGGGATTCCTTTTGTATATCAACCCCTTTGCTCTTTTTTATTTCGAATAAGCTCTTTTTTTTTTGTTTAATTACTTTTTCTGAGGTAAATTTCACAGTAAACAGCATTAGTTTTCGCAAATGACAAACTTTCGTTTTAGACCTCTTTAGAAATTTATTTGCAAAAAATAACCTATTTCGAAAAAAATTACCAAATTCGGCCCAATTGCAGCCCAAGTAGCTGAATCTGAGTCGAATTTGGCGAAAAACTTAGAAAACTTCAGAGAATCTGAAGTCCCGTAAAGTTTAAGCCCCCATAAGCAAGTTAATTAGGACATTAAACTTCACAGGACTTCAAGTCCCGTAAAGTTTTCTAAGTTTTTTTCGCCAAATTCGACCCAGTTTCAGCTGAAACTAGATCGAATTTGGCAATTATTTTCGAAATAGATCGTTTTTTACAAATAAGTATCTTAACGGGACTATTTTAAAAATTTGTCCCCGGCGTAGATTTCTTACTTTTATCCCTCCGCTATCATCTCTCCCGCACCAACCGACCACGTCTGAAGAGAGCTCAACACGGGGTAAAGATGTTAACATTACCGTCTGTTGTATACGCTGAGGATTTTATATATAGTTTTGAATAAATTCGATCCTTAATATGATAAGAGAGTTGAAGTTTCTTCGAAAAGATTAGTGAATTCTTAAAGAGCTATATAATATGTAACATATTCCAACAATTAATGCTCACCTACTGTGTGTGAGAGAGAGAGAGATAGTTTGGACTTAAAAAACAAATTCTTGACAACAAATTATTGCAAGCAAGGACACTTCATACAATGTCTGATGGAATATCCTCAACCTAAAATACATTCAGAAGTCTTAAAATCTGAGGATATATATATAGGAAAGGACAAATTTTCAAAATCAACCTTTTTAGCATTTTAAATAGCAAAATCGACCTTATCTCATTTTATTCAGCAAAACCGACCCTTTTCTTCTGAATATGGTCGGTTTTGCTGCAAGAAAATTTTTACGACATACACGGGACTGCTAGTCCCGTGTATTTCAAAATACACGGGACTAGCAGTCCCGTGCGATCGGGGGTGGGGTTAATACTCAGCTCGTGACTTCATCCTCTTTTTTTCACCCAAACACTTTCACCCCACCTTCTTTCACCCGCTCCTCAAACCCATCGCCGCCGACCTCTGTCGCCGCCGACCAAGCGCCCTCCGACCACCGTCGCCGCCGCCGACCAAGGTAAATGTGGTTTTTTTTTAATTTTGATTAGCCATGAATTTCGGATTTGGGAATGGATTTGGGTTGAGATTTGGGAATTATGGTTGAGATTTGGGATTAAGGTTGAAATTTGGGAATGTATTTAGTTGAGATTAGGGAATTAGGGTTTAGACATGAATAATGTGATTAGGGTTTAGACATGATTAAGGTTTAGACATGAATAATGTGAGTTGAGATTAGGTTTTTAACCATGATTAGGGATTAGATATGAATAATGTGATTTGGGATTAGGGAATTTAGCCATTATTTGCTTTGTAGTTGAGATTAGGGTTTTAAATTTGACTTTCCACTTCCGAATGGGAGAGTCTACTACTACGCTACAGGATGTAGCTATGATACTTGGTCTCCGCATAGATGGTCCGTGCGTTACCGGCAGTGATAGACATTTTTGGCCGGACAGGTGTGAGGAGTTGTTAGGTGTAGCTCCAGAGTCAATGCCTGGAGGAAATATTAAATTGAAGTGACTAAAAGAGACCTTCTCGGTGCCGTTGCCTTTTGATGCGCCGCTAATATTGATTGAGCAACATGCAGGTGCATACATTATGCACATGATCGGTTTAATATTATTTCCAGATTCGAGTAAAGATAAAGTGCATGCCAGGTATCATTTTTATCAGTATTTACAATTATGTCTGTTGATTTAGCTTATTTTGATAACTTGAAATGTTGTGAAAATGCTAGGTGGTTACCACTTATCGGGGACTTGGACACGTGTGGTGCGTTATCGTGGGGTGGTGCGGTTTTGGCGTACCTATATAGAGAGATGTCTAAGGTTGCATTCATGAAAAATAGTGACCTCAAAGGGTGTCTCAGCTTACTACAAGTATGGGCATGGGAGAGGCTGCATTTGAAGCTGAGACTATGCGTGAATTTACAATTAGACGGACAAATTCCACTAGGATGCAGGTATTATATTTTTTAACGTAGTAAATATAATTGTAGTTATTTATTTGGTACTGAATTTTGAAACTAACACAGATGGAATGTCCAAAAATGTTTTGACGAGACCCCGGCTAGACAGTTAGATTTCTACCGAAATGAGCTTGACCGCATGAAGATTTTTCACGTATCATTTCTATAAAAATGAGTTTTTTCTTCTATATATCAACTTTCGTTTTAATGATATGCAACAATTATATGTAATACTCTGTAGATGGAATGGGAGCCCTACACCCCATTTCTCGACCATCTACCCCCGATATGCACAGAATACCCGGTTATATGGAGAGCCAGAGTTCCTCTAATATATTTCGAGATAGTAGAAATGCATGTACCGGACCGCGTGCTTCGACAATTTGGTCTTACACAACATGTTCCACAATTTGTTGAAGAAATAGAGAGGAAGGCGAAGAAAGGAGGGCAACAAAAGGACTGGGCAGCTGAGCATCAAAATTATATACACAGATGGAATGATAGATATTTTTGTATTGTTGAGCAAATCGAGCCAACTCCCCAGGAATCAGATTACTACACATGGTATTGGAGGATAACTAGAAGATGGATACTCCATGCGACCACATCCCCGGTTGAGTTGCAAAGAGGATATGTGCCTCGGGGTATAGATGAGAGAGAATTAGTAAGTATTTTCAAATTTATTTATTTTTATTAGTATTTTTCAATATTGATAAATTATGTTTTTTTTTTTAAATTTACAGGTATCAGCAATAGATGATGTTCAAACCATTGCAAATCGTGGTTTGGAATTGGCTCGAGCAGGTAATATAGAATTAAATATAAAATTTACATATTATAATTTGAATTTTACAGTAATTTTTGCATTTCGGATTTTTTTGAATTCTCTCTCGCAGGTACATATCCCGAAGCACAGAAACATGCATCAATATATCAGTCGATAATGCAGAGGCTTCACCAAGCCTTACATCGAACTCATGAAGACCTTCATGATGGACGAGAGGTAGCGCAATTAGTATACACACGTCAACCACGACAAAGACAAGGACGACGCAGAAACGACAATGAAGCTGGGCCTTCCCAACGTGTTGACGAAGGAGCTGGACCGTCACAACCACAAACGCAACCGGATCATGAACTCATCGAAGGTCGGGATGGAGGAGGCCGAAGACAAAGGAGGAGGAGAAGAGTTCTTGGATGTATATAAGCTAATCGGTATTGTTATATAAATTACAATCCTATTTTGATATGTACATCACAAACGTATTTCAGGACAATAGATGGTTTTTGGATTTGTAGCGGAGACTGTGGTGTGACTTATTAGATTTGTAAGTGGGTTTGTGGCGTGATTTGTTGGATTTGGATTCGTAAGTTTGTGGTGTATTTTATGATTTTTAGATTTGATATATGTGTTTATACATGGAATTAACATATGAGTTTGTGTAGGGAATTGATATATGTGTTTATGCAATGGTGTAATTTATGATTGTTGCATTTGAAATGAGTTTGTACAGGGAATTTTCCCGCAGCAGAAATACATGCACATAATGTGCAGGAAATACACGGGACTGCTAGTCCTGTGTATTTCATTGTGCCCAGGAACAGTCCCGTGCACTTCGTTCGTAGCTCTCTGTAAAGTGCACGGGACTGCTAGTCCCGTGCATTTCATTGTGCCCAGCATTTTGCAGCTCTCTGTAAAGTACACGGGACTGCTAGTCCCGTGTATTTAATACACGGGACTAGCAGTCCCGTGTATTTAATACACGGGACTAGCAGTCCCGTGTATGTCGTAAAAAATCTTTTGCAGCAAAACCGACCCTTTAAAATGAGGTCGATTTTGCTATTTAAAATGCTAAAAAGGTTGATTTTGAAAATTTGTCCTACAGGAAACTGTCTTGTGTATCCTTATTACAGTAACATTCTCAATGGTTTTGGTTCTTAACGCAATATATAAAATCAAATCAAGTGAAATCCTAAACCATGTGGTAACTTAATTATATATATATGCCGGTCAGCAAGCTGAAGCATTCACTAGTGCTGATTTGTTGATTGCCAACTCTGCAGCGAATGACTCCGTCACAGATTAATGGAAACCTCCAACATTAAGGTAATTAACGGAGATGTGGTGCAGGTGCACGAGGTTCACTTTCACATCGGGTGATAACGCGGGTTTAATTTGATTGGAAAACATGCATGTCTCCATTGTTCGCAATGCCACAGACGTATAGTACTGGACTCCCGGGAATGATGGACAACATTGTCTCTTCGCTGGACCTTGTTTAGACAATGAGGCTGCAGATCGCCTTTGAGTCAAATTCAAATGTCTGACGCCGCTTTAGAGGGATTGGAGGCGAACCTGCAAATTAAAAGCGATATCTTTTGTAAAAGGTCTGGATGCATGGGTCTAATGAAGCTGGTTAGGCAACTGGTAGCATCAGGACAGTTGTACGCACATTCTACTGTTTGCAGAGTCCCCTCGTCTCCAGAAAATTTTCGATCCTCTGGATTGCTGTCTCCTTACCACAGTTGGCTCCATCGGTTCTCGTGTTGGCATGGATCTTTCAGTGAGTGTTTAGAACAATTAATGCATTCGATCTTTTGCGATGATTGAACTCTGATCCTGAGGATGCTGTGTCTTTCACAGGTCCGGCCTCGAGAATCATGTGATCAACAGGTTGTTCAACTTGTTCTTCTTCAAGCGAGGGGACATGATGCGTGATGCATGTGGCTGTAAGTCTGTTAGCACCTTTGAACGTTAGGGGAGCTCAGCGCATGTGTTTAATTTGGGACCCAAAAAATAAAAGACACATGAGCTATATATATATTATTAACCGTACGTGCTTCTAATTATGCATTGCTTATGTATTCAACTGAGGTATGAAATTAAACTTTTCTTATCATGTTTTGAATAGATTCCATGATTTGATACCATGATGACTTTGACAGGAGAGTATTAAGCATAGCACAAATGAATATAGACCCCTATCTACACTGTGATAAGAATCAAGATATCAACTTTCAAAAACGATGTACGGGACGGAGAAAATTAATTTGGAGCTCTTTAACTTGGGTTTTTGAAGAGGCTAAATGACATCTAAATACCACTGCTTATATATTGTTGTTTTTTAGCAGATAACTATGATAAGATGTTGTTTAGTACCTTCGATCATGCAAATGTGAAAATTTTCATCCAAATGTTTATCTATAATACTTATTTGCTAATTTTAGAACTCTTCAACTATAAATATTTGTTAAATTTGCTACTAAATCTATCAATTTTTTTAAAATTATATTAGTTCTACTTTAAAATAAAGTTGAGATGTATTTAATGATAAATTTAATAAATATTAATGGTTAGAAAGTTATAAAATTAATATGTCAATGTCATATGAGAACATTCAGATGAAATTTTTTACGTTTGCTAACTTGCTAAATTTAAATAACTTATAATATTTATTTGCTACAAAAACAACCCACATTATACAAGTGCCTAAACAGAGAAAGTTTATAGTATTTAAGTGCCATTTAGCCTTTGGAAGACTTCTACTTATATATATACTAGTTGGATTGCACGTGCAATGCACGTGATAAAATTTTTAATATTATTTTAAATTATAATTTTATTTAGGTAGAGATTTGGTATAAATTTATTGAATGTAAACAATATAGCCAAGATATGAACAAAATTTAAAAATTCACAATGTTTGTACAATAAAATTAAATTTAGGGATAGTTTAGACAAATACACCACAAATAGTAGAGATTCGTGTACCAAACATTTGAAGACTTAAATAATATACTTAACTCAATCTCTGTCCACTCTCATTCGGTTTCTCTGAGGAAAATCTAGGATTCGATTCATACATTCTTCACACTGAATTATCACTGGTTGATGCAGATTGGTCATCTATAACATGTCTTCGTCTCACATTAGGTGTAGTTTCATGGTCATATTACGGCTCCTAGCAGTAGGCTTACATATGCATTTCCTACCTCTGTTGAAGCTTCTCCCTTGTGAGCTAGGCTTTTTGTTACTACTCGCATGATGTTGGTTCCTTCTAGGTTAATTGTATATTAGTGGCAGGATGTTCTGGAGGTCTGTTTCGGGGCTGAACCCTATTCGATACAAGCTTTATTTCATCTTTCTGTAGGTGATAGATATCATGCAGGTTGAAATAAATTTGTTAACTGTCATGAATGCTAGGGATGATATGACATCCTTCTCTATCTAATTAAAGTAGATTTAGTATGCACCTCTTCGTAGGATCTGCAGGTACACAATGCTTTGCCAATTCAGCTCCCTTCCCATTCAAGACAATAACTGACCTATATCAACAAAGTATCTTCATAGTATTAGAATGTATATCAAAATACCTCATTACCGTAGGGAATGTAAAATGGTCACAAAATGTTCAACAACATTATTTGCATGTCACAACTCGCAAACAACCTCAATCAGACATCTAATAACCGACAGCAAAAGTTCCCTTTTCCGATGATGATGACATCAGCCCTATGCCTCCACTTCTCAGCACCAGCAAAATTCCTTGTGTAACTCAGGCAGGATCTCAAGCTAAGAGACGGCAGAAAAGGTTCATAATTGCACTTATTTATTGAAACAAGAACTTGATACATTCACCTTATTCTACATGGTTAGGTAAACTGCAGTATTGCCTGCAGTTCTTATAGGCACAACTTCATTTGTAAACAAATAAAAAACACTTTACAAACATGAATAGCGTTGCTGATAGAACTCAAACATGACATTGGAAGAGGAGGGAGCTGAGCATTTCACAACTGCAGTCTCCATCTCCCAGAGGGTGGAGACAGAGAATGGTCCAAATCTTGCTTGCTCTTTGTCCGTCTCATTTTAGCTTTGAATCTTGACTTTGCCATGAGTGTCTGCACCGTGTTTGCAAAGTTGCCTACTGCCATAATTACCAGCAAGATGCCACAAAATATGACCTGCATTATCAAAGTAGAAGTCAAGAGACATCCATGCCAAGACGGTAGACATTACATATTCTATAAGAAGAAACAAAAGAAAATAGGACAAGGTTTTCTTGTCTGCCACTCGGAAGCAACGCCAACAAAAGCAGTTTTAAGAAGCAATATCCCAACGTATGCCTCAAAACCCTAAACTCAAAAAAAATATTTAAGATACTATGAGTAATTTCGATTACTGATGCATACAATGAAAGATACACTTGAAATGAAAATGTGATAGTTGGCACGGTGTGACTCCACAATTCATTTGAAATTTATCTTTCCTAGACGCATGCTCTCGAATCTAAATTACGCTAAACAGCAACAACAAAAGAATCTTTAGCCAACAACGAGGTTGTAATATGCAGCTTAACCTTATACATGTAAAGTAAAAAAAGATGGGGGCACAGAAGCCATAGTTGGCCTTCTACACCGGCAGTTTCTCCCCACACAACATCCATTCTCCTTGCTTGCAAAGAGAGAGAAAAATGAAGAGAGACGGCACTTAGACTTGATCATATGGAGAAATATAAAATTACAAAAAAAAACAGGGTTAATTGCAGATACACCTCCTGTACTACAGAGATATAAACATTTATATGCCCATAAGACTAATTTATTAGCACTTGCATCCTCTGAACCTCAAGCCATGTTATTCTCTCATTAGGTTGTTAGGTTGAGATGTCATCTGGGAATCATGTGAATAACTTTTCCCCTTGATATTTAGAGGACAATTTATTTTTTAGAGTTAAACTAATGTAGTTTTAAACAAAGGAACATGATTCAACAGAGTAAAAAGACACAAAAATCTATTTGATGGACAAGACATCAAAGCATATGAGAAAAAAATCCGTAAAAATAATAGGAAAAAAAGAAATTCCAAGGTTTATAAACAAGGGCCTTACAAGCAGTAAAAACAAGGACAAAGATTCAAAAGATTTGGAAGGCGACAAAATTAATGTATCCCGCACAAATTTTGCATGCAAAACACCAGTTGAGAAGTGCTTGCTTGCTTCTACACTAAGTCGGAATTTTCTGTCTTTTCTCTTATCGGGTACTAAAGGCTTCTGCCAAGTCCTATTAGAAAGAAGTCAGCATGTACCATCAAACTTAATAATCTCTTGTATGTATGCTTGTATGGGTTTGAGCAGGTTAGTACCTCTTAAATGTTACTTTATACTTGTAGGTTATTGCCTCAAAAAAAACTATATACATCCGCTAAATTTATCCATTAAACAAGCACAATAGTTGAAGATTAATAATTTATCAATCCGCATAGACAGATGAATAGGAAACCAAAGAGTAAAGTAGTCATGGCAGCATTTGCTTTACCAAAGGGTGCAAAAATTCACTATGATAAAAATTCAAGTCAAAAATATATGATGTTACCTTGCCTAAAGCAATGCGAGTATACAACCGCTGGCGCTAGTATCTATTTTGTAGAAGCATTGCAAAACATTGCATGACCGCCCATACAAGAAACAATTCAACCCCTTTCTGCGCAAAATTCGTGTTAGATTGGATATAATAATTATCAAATTAATATATAAATAAGAAATTAACTACATGCTTGTTGGCACAATCAGGTTGCCCTTTTATCTCCCATGTGAGATTCACAAGAGCCATCAACATAGCACAATAATGACAGAATATCCACCTGCAAGAGCACAAGTAAAGATTGTTTTATGAAAAGCAATGCTGCCCTAGATAATAAACAATTATCAAGCCCTATATAAATAGTAATTTGTTCTATCTAAATGTTGAAATGAGATTCTCGTATTCATAATTAAGGCGTCATTGTAACTCACCAATAAAAGTTAAAGCATTATAATAGTTGAGCTTGGTAGCACAAAATCTGAACTCAGCTGACAAGCTGGTTTACATGGATATGGTTTGAAGATCATAATTATATCAGACCATGTAGATAGGGTTTGAAGATCTTACTTATATCAAATCATGTGGATGCCCCCTCATTGTCACTCCAGGTTTCATGCTGCGCTAAGTGAACTGAACCCACTAAAATCCTAAACCAGATGTACCAATTCAATATACCCTTGAACAGATACATTTTAATATCAAGTTAACCATATTGTTAACTTGAATTCTGCATCAATATAATAAGCAAAATTAAATCACTATGAACACAATAAAGGTGGTAGTTGTATTGCTTGTAGGTACTGATAGAGAAACAATCTTCCCTACAAAAAGCACTAAATAGGTACATTAAGTTTACCTTAATCAGAGATAGCAAATATTATCCTGAGTAACATTTGGTGACAGATTTTATATCTATTTAGCCTAAACTAAAATCAGCAATGACCCTGACATGCTCCCTTGACTGTAAGTTTAACCAATGTTAAAAAGATGGAAGGATGATTATTAACAAGGGCGAATATAACTTCCATTTACTCTGAGTAAATAGGAACAAATTATGAGAATTTCAACCAACGCAAGCCTACTACCAGAATTGAAGCACAGGGAATAAAGAAAAGAAATCTCCTACTAATGGCCGAGTCAGCATCCCTAATGACTAACTAACCTTGGCAATTTTATGTGATGTGCTCAAACGCAGAACATGCCACTGATACTCTTTCGCAATTTACTTCTTAGAAGGATGAGAATCAATAAGATGCAAGGAAGAATTATTTGTTAATGTCACTAAACACTAATAACTTAGGATTAGATGGTGATGGAACAGCTCAGAATATGTTTGATTAGGTTGCCTATAAGCTTTGGATGATTCTCTTCAATCTAACTTTTCAATAGAACAAAGACACTATCATGTGGTTTGGTCAAGTTCAGATTTATTGGTAGATTTTCACTGGAGATATTAAAAGTAAAGTTTTTTATGGAGCTGCAACCTTCAGATCCCTCATTTAATTAAGTATTCTTAACAATACATCATCATGATTACATGATCACCATAAAATGTTAGTTTTCTAAGGTTGATCTTTCACACTTTGTGCATTTTCTAGTTAAACAAAGACCATGAAAAATGAATGAAGTGAAAGTACAGGTGAAGAAAGTACAACAAGAGTGTCCCGAAAACCTTGGAAACGGACCTAGCAACATGATGGTGGTGCGATTTCAAGAAGGATTAAAACAAAAACTGCTTTTATAAGTTGACAGATACATAAGAGTTTCTTGAACATGAGTACTAACACAGAAACTGCCTAAAAACAATCATTTGGTATTCATGAGCCGCAAATTTGCACCATAGATGAGAAGGAAACCTTGTCATGGTCCATTCAAGCCTATAGAAAAGCTAGAGATATGCATGCAAATCTTTAGAATTTACACTAAGTACTCTTCTAATTATCCAACAATAACAAGAATGAGCCCTCTTTATCAAATATGAAGTTTCAACTTTCAAACATGAAAGACAGCTATGTAACCAAATAAACAAACAACTTAACCTGTAATCATTGTACTCCTCTTTCACTTTAAGACGAATCTCTTTCCTTATAGCCTGAACATTCAATGTTCCAAGGAACATCTTCAAGAACATTCCTGCTCATAAAGAAAAACGATCGACGTGGACATCACATATTAGAAAAGAAAAAAGGAAATTCAACTTAGGATCAGAATTGGAATCCAGAAAAAAGTAAACAAAAGATAATGCACCATGACCTTTGTTTGGAAGAAGAGATGACACATCCCCCTCTGAAATATGGCATTTTGCACAGTATAATTATTCATCTAGCTGGACAACCAAAATAAAATCATTAGTCATTAGATGGCTTTACAGGTAAACATTTTGATAGGTTGAAGAAGTCCATAATTTGCCATGTTAATAGAACCGGAATTTTAACTACAATATTTTTCGCAACCACATAACATGTATATGGGCTAGATTATAACAATCATATACCTTCTAAAGGAAGTAAACACAGAAACTTGGCTCTTCAAATGAAAAAGCTCAATAGCCTAACAAAATTGATTTAACAAATAGAAGCATAATGAGGAAAAAAATTCACAATACTCTTGCCACTGAAGGAAATCCAATGATTACAGACCAAGACAAATTAGACAAGATTTTTTTTAATATTAAAACATTTAAGGAAATTACAAATCAGTAAACTAATAGTTACAAAATAAGGGTTCAAAAAATTTTATAAACTTCGGTCTATCATGCAGAGGTATATTAATATCCGCCAACACTACAAATATAAAAAGCTATAATCTCAAGTTTTCATGGTAAGTTACATAAATCTTCCTTTAACCATTCACATATAAGAATGCATATATTAAAAAATAATTTGGAATGCAAAATATAGTTAAAAATACAGTTAATAAGATATTTTTTAACATAAATCTCATTATTGTAAATTTTCTATCAATATGATTTATGTATTCTTATAAATCATATTGATATGATTTATAAGAGTCATAAATCAAGCTATCACGAATAGTAAGGGACTCAGATTTCCATATTCTAAGCGCAACAAAGCTTCACTCCCTCCTTAGGCTAACCTGCTTCCTCCAACCTTACATCTGTTATACATCGTTTTCCACTGAAAATTACAGCCACTCCAAATTGAGAACAATCAAAATATCCAAATTTTCCCTTGGAAACCAAACAAATACTACGCATCCATAAACATAATACTGGCTCCTCATCCATGACTTACTCTAGGAGCATTTCTCGCGACCAAACAGCTACTAAATAATAATTTTCCCATGAAAATTCAATGTATTCTAAATCCCGGACATCAAATAAATCGCAACATGACATCAATGGAACATTAATGCATGCATGTCTCTCCCTCGGAGCATCAAAATGAATACAAATGTATAGACTTTTTAGGCAGTTGCCTATCTAATTCTGTACATATTCAACAAAGCCCAATCAAAAGTAGTTTGGTTTACATGCATGCATGTCAAAAATCGAAACAAGATGACTCAAATTTCCTCAAAAAAAAGTTCCAGCAAACAAATTGAAAAAGATTCGAAATCGAGATCTAGTTTTGAAATCGGAATCTCACCTTCTCAGCATTCCTCCGATCGATTTTGCCCCTGTGGATAGCGGAATTGGCAGCGGTCTTCAGCTTCCTGAGATCCGACTCTAGGGAAAGCGCCCGCTGCCAAAGTCCCTACTCCTAGTTCAACGTTCTCGAGATCAGCGACGACGCCGACTCCTGAAGCTCCCACGCGAGCTCCCCTAGCCTTGTCGCCTCCTCCATCAGCCCTCGATCCGCAGCCTCGTCCGTCGCCGGCGACCTCTCTCCCATCAGGATCGATCTTTAGGGTTTCTTTATCCTTTTTTTCACTTTTCTTTTTTATAATACGAGAAATTGATAAATTGTTACCCGTCCTTCAAGATGAAAGAAGGGGTGACGAAAAAACATTTAAAAATCAAAAGTAAAATTTAGAAAAGGATCAAATCATACCTTCGTCAAAGAGTCTCCTTCGTGATTGTAAGCGATGCCCAAAATCTAAGAAGTGAGGAGGTGATGGCAGAGGAGGTGCGATGATGATGAGGGCAATAATACTTAACGTTGGTAATTAATGATTTAAGAAAGTGGGAGGTCGTTGCCGGAGCTGAAGCGTAAGAGGGCGTTGCCGGATCTGAAGTGTAACAGATGGTGGCTTCTACGAAGTCGTAACCGACGGAGGAACGAATGCGGGCTACCAATTTCTTAACTCTATTTAATGATAAAAGGGGTAATTTTGTTATTAATTATAATAGTTAAAGGGTATTTTTGGGAAGAAAAAGTTTTTCCCAAACTCCCTCTTTTAAAGGGTAGATAGATATATATATATATATATATATTGTTGGCTTGTGGTTGAAGAAATTGTCCTTATCACCCTTGAACATATATGTTCTCTTGCATTATGTTTGGGAGTTATACGAGGGGAAGTGAAGGTAAGCGTAAATTGAAGAAGGAAAGGTAATAAATTGTAAGGAAAGTTAAGGGAGAATAGAGCAACTTGTTTGGAGTTTACTAAGGAAGGTGAAGGTAAGTTATTTTCGCTTTGTTTGGGAAGCCAATTCCCTTCCCAAAATTGAGGGGAAGAGAAAGGTCACTATTTGAGGGGAACATGTAAGTTGTAACCTTGGTTATCCTTCACTCTCATTTCATACCCTACTTAAAAGGACTCGCAAACAAAGTTAGTTCTTACCTTACCTTACCTTCCACCGTCCCCATTCCCATCCAAACAGAGTGTTGATTGGAAATTAGGAGGGGGAAAAAATCAGTGCAAATTCGATTTAATTAATGAAAGGACCCCAATCACACCTGGAATCAAAAACCAAACTAGGACGGGAGAAGATCCGAAGAGCTGTCAAAATATAGAGTATGATGCATAACAGTGAATAATAAACAGCAGTGAATAATAAATAACACACACTTAGTGCTGCATGCTACTTCCAACTCCCTAATAAGTTTTTATTAGGTATACAAGCGTTCGGTTACAGGATTAATAATACAGGGACCACTTATTGTATGCATGACACTGAGAAAAAGTAATGTCGAGCACAGATACAACAGAGACAGCATATTATCAATTTCTTTACAATTCAAAACTGATTTCATCGAGGTACGAGCTTGTATATTTAGAAATACCACAACCGATATTTACTGAGGAATCACAATTTGAATGCTTTTGATTCAGGCGGCTTTCTTGCATGGCACTCTCAGCTTCATTCCCCTCTACCTACACAAAAGATAATAATGTATTACATAAAACTAAAAATACATGAATTATTCATAAGTAGGGAATTAACATACTTGATGCCATTTGGGTTTCTAACTACATGATCTCATTAGAAAGTAATCACTTTTATCAGGAAATTTAAGTTGCATATACTGGCTACGAAGACGCTGGAATATTAAATGATAACAACATATTGAACTAATTATACACCAAGGAAACGAATAACTTCTCTCTAAAAAGAAGAAAATGAATAATCAACAGATAAATAAGAAAGTAGCTCTTATGTTTTCGGTTAAGAAAAAGGTGACGAAAAGGCGCTCTGTCTGTGACATCGCAACCATTAAATGGCATAAACCAAAAGGCACGGAAAATTGCCAATGAAAAACTGGTAAAAAGAACATATTAACATAAATGGTGAAAACGAGTCCAATCGAATTTATAGATGTATGTACATATAACGATAAGAGTATAAAGTCATAAGCTTATATTTTTACCTCCTTTACTCCAAATGCATCTGATTGTTGCCAAAGATGTGTAGATTTGATAGAATCGTATGGCTTGAAAGAATCATACTCATACTGGGGTTTCCCATATGATGGTGCAGAACAAGAAGCGGGGACGACACACATTTGGCTCTCACTCAAGCTCCTCTTTCTAGTCGATGAAGATTCTGCAGTAGAGAGCGAGTCATTTTCATCTACCTTCGTGGCCTTAACATTATTTTTCACATCATTCGTCTCAATAACTCCTTTTGGTTTCTTGCCATCTAACTTGTTTGATCCTTTTTCGCACACACCGGACTTTAGATTTTGAACAGAAGGAACCCTTTGGTCAAGGGATGAAGTATCCAGCAATTTTTCCTTCTTTACTACTATTTTTGGAATATCCATAACATTTATGTTGAGCAAATTGTCAGCAACGACCTCAGCTGATCCATTGAGTTTGGATGCTCGTGAAGCTCTATCCAATTCCCACATCATGGACACAGCGTCATCAAGGCGTTCCCTTGCTTCATCTATCTCGATGAGAGGCTTGGGATAGTTTACTCCCAACTCTACACCAGAAGCTTTGAGTATGGAATTTGGAGCATCCCATGGATGGTGTATCCACTCGGTGGGCATTCTTGCAAGTTCAGGAAGCCAAGTTCTCACATAATCTCCTCCAGGATCAAATTTGTAACCTTGAACCTTGATTGCACAAAAGCAAGCTAGACGGTGAATAATTATCAAAATAGTAGTACATGACCATAAATATATCTAACAAAAAACATGCTTAAGACTTTAGGCATTTTAAAAGTTAATAAACATAAGCTATCCCTTTTGATATTTTACAGCAAAACATGCAAGATAGTGAAATACTCGTGGGAACTTCAAAGAAATTGCAAGCCCTTATTCTGACTTGGTAGCAAACTTCTGATGGTCCCGGATCATATGTTAACTAGCAGAATTGATGCACAAAATAAAGAAGGTAGGTATGTACAATGAAACCTAATACATTAGTCTCTTCCTTCTCTACCTTTTTTTCTTCACCCAATTCACTTTTCCAACAAACTAGATGAATCATCGAAGGGGCAGGCATAAGAAATCTATACTACGTGATCCAGCTTAAGATCGTACTACTATCTGAACCCTTGTCAAAAAGAACTGATTGGTCTGAAGCAGATTGTATTCATTGAAACTGTAGTTCCTGAAAGCCTAAGATATGGCTTACCGCTAGATCCTCAACTCAAAGCAAAAGAAAAAAGGGGGAAAACTAATGCAACGGCAAAGATATAAACTATAATTTTCTCCGGATCATCAAAATTAAAATATTTGGGTAGATTCAATGGTTCACTGAAACTTATACCATATTCAATCTCGTCCTTAAAGAAATCGTGACACGTGTTTGTCTCTTTTTCTCCGCTTGTATCTTCCATGTTTTACATCATCCTTGGTTCTTCCTCAATCTCATAATAAACAACAATTCAATTTCCAGAATGTAACAAGATATGGCAAATCTACATTGGCAGTCATAAACAGTAGAAGCAAAATCTTAGACGTGTCGCGTTAGGCCTTTTACTATTGTATTTTCTCTAGAAAGGATTTACTATTTATTTATTTTTTGACTGTGTGATTACAGAAAACATCGAGTATATCAGATGCTGTAACTTATCACGTATCAAGAGCAAATATTGCAGGTTTGGCTTCAATGAAGTGTCATATTCACTAGCTTCTCAAAACAAAAAGCGTGCAAAATAATGATAACAAAGACGATGACTATGCCTGTGGTTCAGGTGTCCCTACGCTTGTGGCTTAGAGTTCTCCAAATCAACAAATAGTACACACATTTATCAACTACAATGGATTTTTGAAAATAATAGCACACAATGTAAAAAGATGTTATTCTACACACGCACAAAATTATTTGCAAACAGAATTATAGATCGTTTACCTCTGGGTTGTCGATACGATGGAGCTCGTGACCATCAGGCAAGCTACCTGATATGTATTGCCAACCAAGAATGTCATTTTCCAAGTCAGCATCCAGCAACGTGTCCCAAAAGTATTTCAGCCCCCATGTCCACGGAAGTAGCAGAAACTTGATGAAAAAACTTGCAGCAACAACTCTGATTCGGTTATGCATCCACCCTGTTGCCCAAAGTTCCCTCATGCCTGCATCAACCAAAGGATATCCCGTCCTACCCTGCCTCCAAGATTTGAAATCCCCCTCGTCAGCACGCCACGGATAATAGGTCAAGTTCCCGAGCAAAGATCTATGATGCGTAAATGGAAAATTGAAACAAAGGTAACGTGAATATTCACGAAAACCAATGGCACGGAGAAAGAGCTTGACACTGTCTTCTGCTTCGGAGTTTTCTTCTTTTGCCCATTGTACCTGCTTCATTCGTACACTTCTATAGATTTTCCTTACACTAATTTCACCAAAATGGAGGTACGGTGACAATAATGATGTTGTGGAACCATCCACCTTCATTCGATATTTTGAATAGTCAAGGAGATGATTGCTGAGGAACTCATTCAGCAACTTGTCCGCATTGCTCCAACCTGGTGACCACGCCCTGCTTAGCAGCGCATTACTTAACTTCTCAGCATCACTTTCTAGACAAAGCTCCTCGAGGGAACAACTAATGACCTTTTCAGCACCTAATATAGCAAAAAAACGTAAAGGTCAACCATGCGGTAAACACAACTTCCACAGAACTGTACCTTTATTTGTCTGTGAGCCAACAAAGAACTCTATCTATGTTCGCATTCTTGAAGCACGTATTCAACAATTTCAGGTTACCTAACGAAGTAATCTCATGAAATTTCTATACTAATCATCTTATTTACTGGACACGGTACCTTCTGGTGGCACTAACTTCCAGGGAGGAAGAACTAGTGCCGGTTCCATTGGCAAGCTCGTGCACTTGGCCCAGTACGAGTCAAAGGTTGTAAATGGAAGCCCGCCCTCATCATGAACTTCCCATGGCTCATACAAGAGATCTCCATTAAAACTTTGCACGGTAACTCCTAGATCTGCAAGCTGACTTTTGATTTTATGATCTCGGACAAGCGAAACAGGATCTGATAATAATAGTTTGCAAGACAAAAAAAAAATTAGTCTTTTACATGATACGAGGAATCAACTATGTTTAGCTTAAGAGGGTGGGAAGAAAAAAAGTTGTAGCCAGCTATATATAAATTGTTTCCGAAGTAGGAGTAACTATTTAACATGTGGATCAATTAGGAACCAAGTAAGTTCGAGCCAAGTACAAAAGTATAAGTCCTCATCGCAAATTTTAAAGCATGCTCGATGATTCACTGCAACAAGGCAGAAAATGCTGAGGGACGCCGCCAAATTAATCAAAACGAATATAAACATTATTAATTACCACACAGAAAATGAACATAACATACCATACAAATGGTTGAATACCAATCTAGTAGCCCCGACGGCATTGATACACTGCAACAAGGCAGCAATCGTGGTCTCTGCCTTAACGAACACAAAAGGGGCCCCCAGAGATCTCAAGGAGTTGTCGAGGTGGGCGAGCGACTGCTTGAGCCACCAGCGAGAACATCGGCCAGGATAGAACCGCCCTTCCTCCTCCTCAGCGCTCCATATGAACACAGGGAGGACACGGCCGCCCCTGCAGGCTGAAGCTAAGGCAGGGTTGTCCTCAACCCGTAAGTCCCTCCTAAACCAAACTATTGTCTTCGACGAACTCCCCATGCATAGGACTCAAAAGGAGAGCGGTCTCCTCTGCACTAGAAAACAAAAAATTAACCCACCGTTAGTATTTAAACACCTCACGATATTATAAGTAAATAAAAAATCGAAGCAAGTTGATTAATCATCAATTTTAAAGTCAACCCAAGCGCCTCAGGATTCTTCAAAGGAACCCTTTTTTTTTTTTTAATTTTATTTTTTTTTTACAAAGTAAATAGGAATCGGAAGCGACGCCTGAATTGAACTACATGCAGCTTTATAATAATATATATAAGAGGATGCTATATATGCCTAGCTTCTGTTAATTAATCTACGAAATGAAGAGCAATTCGAGGAGGTCCACGGTCCCGACCTGTATTAATTTAAGAACATCAAGCCTAAGAAAAAATGCGAAACGAGTCGGCTAACCAATTAAAAAAAGTCAACCCAACTGCTCCAAATCGAAAAAGAATAGGAACCGGAGACAGACACCTGGTGCGAGCTCGGGCAGCTGAGGAGGAATCGAAAGCCGAAGCTGCTCGATCTGCAGGCGATCGCGTCGGCCCAAGAGTGACGGAACGGCTTCGACGGAAAATACACGCCAGATGTCAGAGAACAGGAAGACCCCAACCAAAAAGAAAAAAAAAAAGAGACAAGTCTCTCGTCTTGTCCTCCCCTAATCAAGATTGATTAGCCAATTGGGAAACGTCCCACATCACATGGCCCCAGATTGACAGCCACATTTTCGATACAATCATACTCCCTTTAAAAGCACGAGTTCGGAAAATCTTTTTTAGACAA
>BQKN01064221.1:434346-452022 GCA_022839385.1 Asparagus kiusianus
TTCAGAATAATTTTTTTATCTTTTATTATAAACTACTTTTTTTTGATTTATATATATATATATATATATATATATATATATGTTCTTAGTTGATTAGATGTTACTGTATTTTGATTAAGAAGAATAACGCTCATGAGATCATAAAAATATTGTTCTTCAGGTTTGCTGAGGTGTGGGAAGAGCTGCAGGCTTCGTTGGACTAATTACCTGCGACCCGATATCAAGCGAGGAAACTTCACAAAAGAAGAAGAGGACTTGATCATCAACTTGCATGAAAAGCTGGGTAACAAGTAAGTCGACCAAATTAATTAAAACCCCTTATATGTATAACTAGCTAGCTCAGACTGTATTCGATCAGTTAATTAATTTGCATGATCATAAGGAAATTAACTTAAAAGAAAAAGTTGCATCATGAACTTAATTTGTTCCTATTACGATCTGCCCCTACTGTTCACTCAAAAAAATTGTCTGCAGTTAGTGCATGCCTATCATTTTCTTTGCAATTCACCTTTTTCTAATAAGTCAAGATCTACTGGAGAAAATTTCAATAAAAAATATGCCAAAAAGAAAAATCAAGATTCCGTCCTCCTTTTCATCATTATTCTTTTTGAACGTTATTTTGACGAATTTGTTCATATAATGTTTTTTTTTAAAAACAAACTTGTGCTGCTCCCTTAATTACGTACCAACTTGTTCACAACTGACATTAGATAAAGAGCTGAACAGTAGTGCCCTATTTAAGCCCGTCCAAATAAATTATAAATGAACTTGTATGTGATCGATGTACTGATTTAATTTACAACAATATTCTGATCATATATATATCCCATTAATATATATTATTGTGCAAGCTGGTCTCTTATAGAATTAGCTAACAGTACTTTCTGGTGACATCGATCTGTAGGTGGTCAGCGATTGCATCAAATTTACCAAGAAGGACAGATAACGAGATCAAGAACGTATGGCACACTCACTTGAAGAAGAGAGCAAATCATTATATCGAAGAACCCAAGCGAAAGCCTAGACGACCAAAATCCAAGACTAATACTCGTGTCGAACCCGAACCCGCGGTAACGATAGCAACATCAGACCCGAGTGCAACACAAACAAGTTCGATCCCGTCGGGTCCAACGTCTCCTGGCTGGTCACACTGTGACATCTCTAGCTCGTTCACAAATGAGACTTGCAACATGGATGCATCCTATGCTTTCACAAACAACGAGTACTCTATGGATTCATCTTCAGCGCAGGCCGACTTGGTAGAGTTTGATGAGAGCTTATTGAACGAAGCATTGTCAATGGAGAATTGGGATGATGATGTTCCTATGGATGCAAAGGCTACAGCTCAAGAGCAGTCAGTACTCAACCATTTTGGTGGAGGATTATTGTGCTCGGATAGTTTCGGTGAGGATGAGAATATAGACTTCTGGTTGAGGACTTTTATGGAGTCTGTAGAGCTGCATGACTTGCCGGAGTTATAATTTAATTAATTAAGGATTAGTTAGTTAATTAATTAAGAGAACTCAATGTGGATGCATATCATGTAATATATACTGTACCGTTCTTAAAGCTAATCAAAACCGTGACTTCTCTAATTTTGAATTTTCTTGAACTAATTAATCTTTTTTTTTATAGTATAAATAGGGCAGGATGCGGCCTATTTCAAACGCTTTATATTATAGAGCTAGATATACACATTAGATCGAATACCCGGAGTAAGATGATGAACAATATATAGAAAGGGAAGAGGGAGAGGACTCTATACCGTCACCTCATCCGGCATTCTAATTAAAACTCAAAATCTAAACACAGGGTGTAAATTAAGTATCAAGACATAGATACTATACGATACCAGGCTGCTGATAAACAATCAACATACACAACAAATTAAACCTCTTACGGCTAATCTTTTGTTTTCATATATTTAACTAATTACTACATGCATAATAATTTATTTCTTCTTAGTTATGTATTTTCTTTTATGGTGTGTTTGAGAGTTTACTAAGGGAAGGGAAGGAAAGGTAAACAACGGGAAGGGAAGGGAAGAGAAATGTAATATGTTGTTTGGGAGTTGAGTAAGGTGAATGAAAGTGAAAGGAAGTAAATATATGTAAATTTACATAAATGACTTTATACTAATAACACATCAGCCCTTTTGTTTGTTTTGATGGAGTAAGAATGTCATTACACCCATTTACCCTCCTCTACCGCCCAAATCGGGGGGAAAGAAAACCAAGCAATTTTACTATCTGTTTCCCTTCCTTCCCCCTCTCTACCCTCCTTAAAAAAAACTCCCAAACAAGTTGAAAGCCGCATTTCTCTTCCCCTCCCCCTCTCTACCCTCCATCCAAACAGGGCATTAGTTTTTATTTTATTTTGTTTCTATCTTTTTAATTTTTACTTGATATAAGAATATATATAATGATTTCAATTGATACGTACCTTTTGTTTTGCTTCGTTAATTCTCTTTTTAATGAAATACGAGCTGGGGTTAGTTATGAATAGACGACATTTCCATACTTAATTTTCATTCATGTTGAACACTACAATGAATACACCCAACTGAATTAATGTTGAACAGCTTGCTGCTCAGATGATCAAGACCATAACTCAACTTATATCCTGTGGGGTTTTTTTTCCCTTCTTCTCCTTCTTCCTTCTTTTTGGTTGTTGGGGCCCGGTGGCTAAAAATAACTTGCGATTACTTAGATACGTACGTATTCCATAAAACTCTTTTGAGAAGGTATATATATATATATATATATATATATATATATATATATATATGCTAGCTAGTCCAATATATTGTCTGTTTGTAGGCAATTGGATCTTCTTTTTTTGACTTTAATAATAAAAAAAATCTTAAACTTGGAAAGGACATCCAAAATTTTACTTTAGCCAGAGCAATCTGGAAAAGTCGTCGGTGAACGTCGTGATATAATATATCATCACAGCTTAGTAATTAATTAATGACTACTTCGTTTGACCAAAGAGTTATCAGTTATGTGTAATTAAGTAATACGTACCCTGCTATTATTTGATTCCAAGTCAGGATACTGATAAGAAAATTGATACGTAGAACTTAATTCCAAATGCGAAAGACCAACCATTGACTTCTATTCCTCTGAGTCTTTATCTCTATGTGTTAATTTCCGACGAACTCATATGATATCAGGATGAAGTCTGATCTTTCAGCTGGCTACTGCTTCGTAAAATTTTAATTTGTCATTTATATATGTTAACCCGATGGATTTTAATTTGTTTAATTAGTGTATGTATGTCTGGCTTGTAACTTTTAACAACCATCTTTTTTAGCTGGCTACAACTTGGTAAAATTGTAATTTATCATTTTATGTTAATCTGATGGATTAATTAATATATGAAATGACCTTAATCTGTGCTTGATGGGAAGCTCTTGGTACGTACATAATTGCTGTGCGCGGAAGCCAAAAACGATGTACTTCTCAGCAGATTCATACCTATATATTCAGAACAAAATCAGAGTCCAACAATTGATAACCAAACATGACTCTGAATCCCAAATGTGCACTTGGATCAAATCTCACATCCTCGATGTGATGACCATATGCTTGGTAACCAAATATCCGACGCAACCAAAATCTGAAGCAGCTCCACCAGATCTAAAATCTCTAAGCGCAGTAGTCGGCAACCTATGATTAAGATGACCCAAATATGTCGAAGCCCGAACACCAAAACCAATGCTCGACATCAAACGTCGACCCTCCTCCAGTACGGAACGATCCACCAAAACAGTCATCTCATCTCGTCGCCTCAATGTCTCCACTCCAATAAAGTGTCTCAAACCGTCGTGAGCTCGGCACAAATGCAAGAAAGAACCTCTACTAAAAACAGAACGACGGGTTACTTTTCTGCCAATACACTTTATCCATCTGTTGTTAACTTCTAGGACTTCACACCAACGGGACTTGGTTGCAACCCACCAATGCCTAGAACAGTCCTCAACTACGGAAACCAAATACGGATGACCTCCCAATGATGCCTCCTTGGAAGGCCCCCAAATGTCTCAAACTCTTCCTTGCTGTGCTCAGTATCTTCGAATTGCTTCAGCGAAGAGAGTGGCCCTTAGATCCAACATCATCATCGTTTCTTCATCGAGATTCGCTTCAATTTTTTTGAAGAACATTTTTCTTAAAAAAGGGCTGTAAGATCTTTTTGTTTTGTGCTTAAACTATTTTGGTTGGTTTTGTTTTATCATGTTTTTACAGCATAAAGCTGGTAATAATTGAGGGTTTGAACTAGCTAGGGCTAGGTGTTACTCATTTGTGAGGAATTAGATTAGATGCATAACATAGGGTTTCTATCCGAACCCCTATAAAATCTTGCGTGTTCTCTGGTTAATTTGTTATTGGTATATATCGGTTTTCACTTTTATTTTGATATTATTTCTGCTACAAATTTTGTGTTTTAACGAAAATCTGTAGCAAACCTATTCATCGTCCTATAGGCTTGCAACTTAGTTCCAACAATTCCCACATGTGTAGAAAAACGTTTTCCACGCATGCTCCACCTACATTTATGATACGTGTTGCACTCTATACGTGTAGCATAAAAAATTGTCACGTGAAGATAAAAAAGATATCATAATCTATAATTTTTGTTGTGGTGACTACAATGATACACCCAACTGAATTCATGTTGGATTTGCTGATTAGATGATCAAAGGCATAAGTTAACTTATATTTTGTGGGGGGTCTTTTCTTTCCTCCTTTTTTTTCCTTCTGTTTTGTTTTGTTCTTCCTTGACCAAGGGGTTTTGTGTGTGTTGTTGTTGTTTATTTTTTATTTATTTTGTTGTTGTTGTTGGGGGTGGGGGGGATATAAAAAATGACTTGCAATTACTTGGATAATATACGCATTCCCTAAAACTCTTTGAGGAGATATGTTTGTCCAGTTGTCGGTTTGTACACATTTTCCCCCCCCAAAAAAAAAAGAAAAAAAAATATCAAAATTTTTTATTTTAGCCAGAGTGCAATCTGGAGAAGTCGTCGGTGAATGTCGTGATATATCATCACGACCTACTGACTGATTGACTGCTTGGTTTGACCAAAGAATACCAGGTACGTGTAATTAATTTGCTTCCCAGCCCGGATGTATATGCGTTCTACGGCGTCGACATTATAACACGTACGCACAACTTCCAAACGCGAAAGACCCGCCCATTGACTTTGTGTGTCGCTGCTGTTGACTCTTTTATCTCTACACGACGTCACAATAACTCGCATCGCATCATCCGTTTGTAATATGTATTATTATTATTTATGTTGTTTAAAACCAGAGATGTATTCAAAGAAATGGGCATGATCACGAACGAGGAGTGCTAGTACGCTACCCACCAGCAAGCTCCGAGGGGAGGTAGGTGGGCTGGGCCATAGGCCTACCCAGATTTAAATGAAATCCGCCCGGGTGACTACAGTAGTGGGCTGGGCCAGTTGCAAGCCCAAGTACACACTTGGGCCTTAGATTGGCTTAATCAGCACGGGCGTCGTCCGTCGAGGTGGGATAATTTTGGAGGATATATAGTTTGTTTGTTCATAGCTAGTCCTGCTTTGGTCCCCATTATATATATAGTCTGGGTTTCTATATATTCTGCGTTTTCGGCTGGCTGCTCTCAATGCATCAAGATGTTTGGAGGGGAAGGAATTGGGTAAATGCAATCCTCCTCCTCCTCCATGCGTGGTGGTTACTCTCTACTGAACTTAAGGGAAGGGTAACCTAGCTATAACACTCTTACGTCTTGAATTTGTACGTACTCTCTCCTCATTCCCTCTCCTTTTTGTTATCCCTTTGAGCTGGTTGACTGACCATTAATTAGGAATATTAACTATATATCAACATTGACTGGTTGACTGACTGATCTCATTAATGTCAGTAAATACATAATAGAAATAGATAGTCTGACTTATCATCGGAAATTTCTTTTTTCTCCCTAGGACCCTAGCTAGCTATAAACATCTGACGCTTGCCAGAGCTATATATCTTAACTCATTCTCTTGGTCACGAAACATGCAGAATTCTGCTACAAAAACAAACCAAGAAATTTAGTATAGTGCTTCAACAACATCGATCGACGAGCTCAACAACAAACCACGTCGAGGATGATATATTGTATACATAGTCATCCGAAGCTTAGTAATTAGGTCCTTAATTTGTTAATTAAGTGTATTGGATTCTCTTTTAATCCTAATTATTAATGTTGACATAGTTAATTTTGTAATTGCGGTACGACATGCTAAAAAACTAATTAAATGCTACACTAGCAACCAACGCATATGTACATCTATATATGCTTTATTCAGTACTGTTCAATATCATGCTTACAGTTCCGAACCGTTATTGTTTCCTAATGCAAAAAATTTGAGAGCGGTCAGTTACCTTTTGAGTCTTAATTTCTTGTTAATATTCTCTTTGTTAATGTACTAATTAAAACGTGCGTGGAAGCAATGCCTCAAATTAAACCATATACATATTTACTCTCCTTCGGCCATAATATATGAAGTGCATCCATCATCATATCCATGATCTTATATGCCAATATTGTGAGGTCATGACTGTCACGAATTCGTAATTGATTGCCAAGAAATTATCATGCCCAAACTTGTAACAATGTCAAACAACCTTTGAGCTCTTTATTTTGCATTAAAGCAACCTTTGACATTTCTCGATATAGATATGCTAAAACAGCACTACCCCAGGATAATGTCCCACACACGTCAAAGTCTTCGAGAAGTGGTAACCACCTATTGAAAAATGTGGAAGTTAGTCAGATTTTCTAAAAATAGTAAGGAAAAATATCTTCTTATCAAAGTATAAAAGTAATATAACAATTTATGACCCGTCTTACCTCAAATGCACTTTATGTTTACTTGAATCGGGAAAAAGAAGCGTCCCGATCATGTGCAAAATTTATGCTCTAGCATGTTGTTGGATCATGACTTCTGAAGCATCGTGTGGCAATGGCTTAGCAAAATTCTCTTTTAGCCATTTCAATCTAATATACCCTCCAGGCAAGGACTCCGGTGATAGTCCTAACAAATTATCACATACATTCCGCCAAACATGCCTATCTGTCCCCGTGACACAAGGACCATCAATGCGGAGTCCTAGGATCACTGCTACATCCTGAAGAGTAATAGTTGTCTCCCCAACACGTAGATGAAAAGTGTTAGTCTCGGACCTCCATCTATCCATTAACGCATTAAGCAGTGCCCAGTCGAGTTTCATCCATCGTAATTGTGAGCAAATCAGAAAACCGGCTTGGGATATTAGGGCAATGATGCGAGGATCATCAAGCGGCCAACGCATATGCCCAAGGCTATGATCAATCATAACCAGCTCTTGCCCTCTCTACACAAAAATAAAAACAAATATTAGAATATCACAATAATAAATAATGTGAGTCTAAACTAAATCAATCAAAACATAGAGCCATAGTACCTCTGTAAATGATATACTCTCTGAACGATGGCGTGGCTGATCATAGAGGACTTCATCAGAAACCGGCCCGGGGAGCATCGCGTATATACCTTAACATGTCAAGATTACCTTATTAGTTTCTACCAAATGTATAAGGCCACAATAATAAAATTAACAATGTAAATAGAAAATATATTACCAATTAATTGCTATAAACTTATTCTTGATGGACAACGAGACCTATTATGCCCTAATTGACTACATGTTCCACACTTTACATGGCAGCTAGTTGCGTTGGATTTCACCGGCTTAAATTTGACTCGGTTCCTAATTGCCCATTCACGTATAGCGAAAATTAAGCTTTCCTTATTCTCAAATAGATCTCCTTTTTTGAAAGTGATATCCTCAGGTCGATCGAAATTAGGACCCGGCTCAACTAACTCAGCTTGTGAGTTATTTACCCACTCGTCATTTTCAAACTCTTAGGGCTCGTTTGGTACGCGGGAATGAGTGGGAATGGAATTCAATTCCAACTCTTTTTTCCTGCGTACCAAATACGATGTACTTTTAGATGTTAGAATTAAAATTCCCACTTCTTATCAATTCCCACTTTATGTGGGAATTATCATTCCCAACCATTTAACAAGGAATTGATATTCCCACTTAAGTGGGAATAAAAATAATCAAATGATTTCCATTTATACTCTTCTTAAAAGATACAATTAGATATAAATTTCTATATGAAAATTATTTTTATAAAAAATATCTTATCTTAAGCTACTAGTACAAATATATAAATAAATATAAGCATGAATATAACATGCCCAAGTTCCAATTTACAAACATGGTTCCTAAGTAAATTTATATCACTGACCTTACCATAGTTCCAATATCTTGTGATATTATTTTTTAATAAATTTCTAATATCGTTCCTAAGAAATATATTAACGCCGACATGTAGCATTAGAAGTTAGAAAAGTAAAATTATAATTATTTATAATTAAAAATAATTTCTATAAAAATTATTTTTAAATTTGTAAGCCAACAGTCCAAAATTGTTGCCGAGATGTTATGACAAAATATAACTATTACATAAAATTTTATTTCTCTAAGGAAAAAAATCATTTCTATAAAACTTATTTTTCTAAAAAATGAATTATTTAGTTATTTTTAAAATATTTTTAACATTTTTAAAATTCTGTGTTTTGGTAAGGGCATTATTAGAAAACTAAATTTTATCCTCACTTGTGAACAAATGATACCAAACGAGGGAATGAGAATAAGATTGTCATTCATGTTCCACTCTCTAAACGCGCCCAAACATGAGAATGAGAATATGCATTCCATTCCCACATCTATTCCATTCCATTCCTACATTCTTTCCATTCTCATTTGACTCCATTCCCACGTACCAAACGAGGCGTTAGGGTAACGGTTCTTCACACTCTACATAATCGTTGTTCATGCAATATGCATTCATCCAACTTGCATCATCATTGTTCTCTCTAGTTGCGAACTGCATACTATCAAGACGTTCCTCCTCGGACTCAACATCCTCACTATCATCATTAGCATCTACATATTCGTCCTCTTCTTTTATAGAACCACCAACCGGTAAATCAACTGAAATATCATCATACACGTTGTGAAACATGTAACTCGACGTTGCACCTGCGTCATTTTTTAAGTGCAAGGCACTTTGAGATAACGAGATTTGACTTTCAAGCATGCGAGAGAACTCTCTGTGAGCATACGAAACTTCGACAACCCCAGACTTTGGAATATTTTTAATGAACAACTCAATTGCGATTTGTTTATCCGCAAGTTGTATCATGTCATTCAATTCTTCATCAGTGGTGATCTCTACCGCAATTGTTTTTTTTCCATTTATTGGACAATTACAAAAGATCTTAATGGTATTTTCGGCATGATTAATTCTGGTAACTCTGTATATTTGCTCCATCATTCCATCGAAATTACAATTTCTAGATAACATGAACATTTTCCTAGAGCCTCCATCATATATAGACAAATTATTCATTCCAACACTCAATTTCCCATTGAATAAGCAAATAATCGAAATTCCATCCGCCATTTTAACTGAAGAATTAAAATTTAACGTATACAAATTAGATATTTTACAAATTGATGATCATAATTTATTATTTCCTCTAGATATACCTCTAAATATACATATTAACTAAACAAAATTAAGAGAAATTTATGAAAAAAAAATTGAAATTGTTACCTTGTCGAAATCGGATTTCGTTGGCGTCGGAGATCAAGTTCGGCGTCAGATTTGAGGGAGGAGGGGGTGAGTTGGCTTTGGGAGAGAGAGATTGGGTTTGGGAGAGATAGAGATTGGTTTGGGAGAGATGGAGATTGGGTTTGGGTGTGGAAATCGGGTTTGGGAGAGATGAAGATTGGGTTTGGGTGTGAAAATCGGGTTTGGGAGAGATTTCAAAGGGTTTGGGAGGGAGTGAGATGGGTTTGGGAGTGAAGGTGAAGAGATTTTAGCGTTTGGGAGTGAAGGTGGAGAGAGAAGTTAGATTTTAAGGGAATAGCGGAATTTAGGGCAGAGAGCTGGTTTATTTCGACATTTATACGGGACTAGTAGTCCCGTATAGATGGGTCGGGTGGCTCTGCAAAATGTACGGGACTAGTAGTCCCGTACATTTTCGTGAGCCACCAAAACCATGACAGAAAACATACGGGACTAGTAGTACCGTATGTTTTCTAATCTGTAATTAGTATGTTGAAAACATACGAGACTAGTAGTCCCGTATATTTTGCTAAATATTTAGCAAAATGATCGATTTTGCTAAATATTTAGCAAATGTGGTCTATTTCAGAATTTTTCCGTAACTTTTCAAGGCATTTTTCTTAAGGGACCCTCTCCGGATTACGATTAATTTTTCAAGCTATATATCCTCTCATTAATTTGGTAGCGAGGAACCATGTCAAGTATACAAAAAGAAGGAACTGAGAACACACACACATTACACATATATATTTTTCTTTAGGGAAGGGCCTTGTCTTTAGGGAAAGGCCTTGTCGCCATCCCCGTCGTTGCTATTAAATTAGTACGTAAACTTAGCATTAATAATAAGCAGTGAAAATGATCATAAAATAACTATATATACGTGCTCTAAATTATGATCATTATTGATTGCTCAACATTTTTTTTATAGCTACATCTAGCTGTATGATCTGTATCTGAACTGAAGTTGCGCGCCACCGGTGAGTTGCTTGAGATTTGACTCAAGAGCTATTTGATTCAAAATCGGGGTTCAAAAATTTCCAACTTGAAATGAACAAAGAACAAATTGCTTAGTGTCACATAATTGCATATTAATTAAGGTCCATTACACTTTGTTTAATTAATTACCGAGATCATAATAAAACAAAGAGAGGTATTAAACAAAGTGCAGGAATCACTGACGTTAACTAGGACAAAGTGCAGGAATCACTGACGTTAACTAGGACTTGCCCATCATAAATTTCTATGTGGTATTTACCGTAATTGTGGAAAAAATATTAAACAAATTAAGCATGCATCTAAGTGGATATATTAATTCCTAACCAGTACTTAGTGTAGCATAAGCTCAAGATACAATGCAAATTCTTGTCCCAAACAAGGGTCTTCATGTGCTTATCGTACTATCTTGGTACTTGCTTACAAACTTTTGTTAAGAAGGAAACAAAAAAAAAAAAAAAAATCTCTCTAGTCAATGTAATAATTAAAAGATGTAATTAACAAACATGTTTCAAATAGAGCAGAAAAAGGCTTAACTTGAGAAGATTAAGATTTAGTACGTACACTTCTCATGTCTCGAGGAATATTGCTAGTTCAAGAAATTTGGTATTCCCGTTTTCAGGGTGCGATCTTTGCTGTAAAAAAAATGTTATGCAAAAGAGTGATTGTTTAATTTTTATTTTGGTGAAAATGCATAAGAGTACCATTGAAGCACTCAATTAGGCTTATGCCACAATCTTTGGGGACAAACAAATGTTTGATGAGTCATTAGTGACACTGACCTAGGATTCGTACGTGGTTTTTCCATTCTAGGAAGCCAATAAACAAGGTAATTGTGAAATGTGACTTTGAATGAGAAGAAGAAAAAAAATCAAATTTGATGCAAGTTTGACCCACCAAACTTCACTGTTTCACCAAACCCCAAACACTATTTCACCAACCCAAAACATTATTCCACCAATCCTTTTGAAGGCTATAAATAGAGGAGAGTGGTGAATGGTTAGAGCATCGAACAGAAATTCACAACAGAAAGAAGAAAGAGAGATTTGAAGAGAAAAGAAAAAGAGAGTTTCTTTGAGTATTCTCTTTTTTGTGTGAGTTTGGTGAGATATTAGAGTGATCTTCCTTTGTAATCTTCCCTTTTGTGATCGATATGTGTTGTGTGGTGAGGTTCACTTCAATCATCAGATGATCTTCGCTGCAGCTTGTTGTAGGCTTGACTTTGGCCCATTCGAAGTGTTTACACAATGAGCGTCCACTTCTTGGATCCTTAGTGAAAATATATTTTGACCGTCAACAAAATCTTCATATTCATTATGACCACGAAATAATAACCCTTGCCTTAGCAAGAATCTCACACAATCAATGGATGCATGCATATGAACTCTACACTGACTCTTGGCTTCCTCCGTTTGCCTATCAAAAGCGGATTGGATAGATCGAGCTTGCTTCGTCAAGTCTTGATATTTGTGAACAGCAACATTGTGTGTCCTACCGCATTTTATAATGTGAGCTTGTATGTGGGCTTTCTTGTTCCAATATCTAGATCCTCCATGAAAACAAAAGAATTTACTCCACCTTGACTTGCAATTTCATATTTAAATAAATAACAACATAAGCAAAAAAGCAACTTCTTCTTTTGCTCCAACCAATATGGAAATTCATGAAATCTATCCACATTGAATCGATGCATCTGTGCCCCAAATTTGGTTTGTTGAAAATTATGAGTATGAGGTTGATAAAGACGTTTTTTAAGATACGCTCTCCTTACTATATCACAATCATTTCGATGATAATTATAATTGTTGGTTGTTCTCCAGGATCAACCGAAAGAGCATTCAGGTCAAATCTTGTTGAGGATTTTACGACATTGATATTAGAAGTAAAACCACCAATCGCGCTAAATAAATTTCATCGAGGGCGTGAGGGCTCTTGTATAGGTTGAGATGATGAAGGTCTAGGCTCAGGGTTGCTCATTTAAAATAACACCTCATATCGAAACTCATATAGAAACTGATAATAAGTAAATTAGATTATAATTATATACTACAAATATTAATAAATTAATTTGATCATTCTCTTACAAATAAATAAAAACATAAGAATATCATGCTTATGTAATAAAGCATAGCCCAAAGATTACTTAAATTAATGTCAAGATGTGATATCTTGCAAGAAAGAATCCTCAACTGCAATCTCAATTGATTGTGAAAATTGTGGAGAAAATCAAACCTGTACCAAACCAAGCATGGTAAATTTTAAAGCTTTCAAGAAAACAATAAATTCCATATATATAATTAAATTATATAAAATAAGAAATTTGGGGAAAAAAATCAATAACTTACTTTATGGCCAGAGCAGGGTGCATCATGCATGAGGAGAAGGGAAGGAGAACCAAGGTCTTGAGGAGGCAGAGGACAAAGAGGTAGTCGGAGGCCATGGGATTAGGCGATCAGTGAATGAGATAGAGGAGCTGAGAAGGCAGTGCCTGTGAGTGGGGGCCACCCACGTGAATCCCCACGTGAATGCTGCGGAGCAACAAAGCAGTGTGTGAAGAGATGAAAACTCTTGAAGCTGGGGAAACCGCGAGGGAGGGTGTCGAATCCAGCAGACAAAGAGAAGGCCCACCCAATTGACCGGTTAAAGCTATATAAATAGCTTTAGGTCTTAGGTTTTTGTTGGGCGTGCGAAGTTGAGGCAGAGGGAGAAAAAGGCTTGGGCGGCTGTGCAATCAGAGGCGGCGTACAGAAACGCGTGCAAGTGCAAGGAGAGGACTTTTTGCGGCTGTGCAAAGGTGTGCAGAGGTGAAAAATCCTATTTGGCGGCTGTCCTTTTGTGATAGATTAGAGAGTTAGTTTAAGGGTTTAGCTTGTGAGATTGTAAACCTATTGTATTCTCTCTCTAATAGTAGATCTCCCCCCTCATTGTCCCGTGGACGTAGGCAGTTTGTCGAACCACATAAAATTGGTTTGTTTGTGTTTGTGGCCATTGTAATAGTTTTTTAGGATTCCTCGACAAGTCAGTCCTAGAACTGATGAGAGGAAGAGCCGATATCTCACTTTGTTGAGATATTCGCTTCAGGTTCTTGTTTTCTTGGTGAGACGAGAATTCTTATTGGGATCTTTCTCTCTTATTGTGCACCAGAAACTCTGCCGAAATTTTCGTTGCGCACAACAGTGCCGTGGAGACTAAAGTAGTAGGAGGAAGAAGAGAAGGGGAGATAGGTCTAGTGGAGCTCTTGAGGCGCTCTAGCGATGGCGACAGCGAATCAGAGAATGCGGAGATGAGGGTTCGGGCTGGAGGTCGGTGTTTTATTTTTATGGGAAAAATTACTGTGGGTTTTCTTTTTTACTGGCCGGGATCGGGTAAAAAAACACGTTGAGACGGATCATCTGCATCCCATAACAAACCGGTGTCACATGATACTTGTTCGATGTAGGTGGGTTCGCCCTTGTATATGTATACAGGTTATCCTAGGATATATTGGTAATTGCAATTACATAGATGGCCCTAGAATCCGTGAGCAAGTTCTTTTTTCCCTTTCCTGATCATCATTTAGCATTAGGGTTGTGGTTGGAAAAGGTTCCGGTTAGGGTTAGAAGAAGGGTACGTACGTTTGGGTTAGAATTAGAGTTTTGTATATGTATATCTCAATGATTAATATTCACTAAAACTCCCGTTGCCCGAACCCTAATTAATCCTATCTAACATCCAAAACGAACTCCAAATCATTAAGAGTTTCAACTTGCCGACAAATCAATGATCTAGGATCACATGTGTGATTACAATCCGCAATATATTGAGGCCAGGTGCCGGAACGTAATTATATGACCCGGCCGGCCCTGATCTCCTGTAACCTCATGTACTTCATCAATCCAGGGCTAATTAAAGACGTCTCGATCTCCTTCAATTCCCCACTTTAATTCCACAGCCAAGACTACTCGTTTGCTCTCACTTCAAACGTACATCCCATCTCCCCTCAAACAACGTCGACGGTCCGTACGTAGCACATATGTACTAGCTACATATATATACTATATATATATATGATCTTCTTCCCTAGCTAGCTAAATTATCTCCATGGACTACGTATCACCACCTCATAGCAATATTAGCCCTCTCAAGTACACCACCACCGTATCACCTCCTCCGTCGTCTGAACCGCCGAGCCGCTACGAGTCGCAGAAGCGGAGGGACTGGAACACGTTCAACCAGTACCTGCGCAGCCACAGGCCACCAGTCCCCCTCGCCCTCTGCAGCGGGGCCCACGTCCTGGAGTTCTTGAAGTACCTGGACCAGTTCGGGAAGACACGGGTGCACTCCCCGGTGTGCCCCTTCTTCGGGCAGCCCAGCCCTCCGTCGCCCTGCCCGTGCCCTCTCAAGCAGGCCTGGGGAAGCCTGGACTCCCTTGTGGGGAGGCTGCGGGCAGCCTTTGAGGAGAACGGGGGCAGGCCCGAGAATAACCCCTTCGGTTCGGGGGCGGTCAGGATGTATCTGAAAGAGATCAAGGATTTCCAAGAGAGAGCCAGAGGGGTTAGTTATGACAAGAAGAAGAAGAAGATGATGATGATGATGAAGGCCGAGAGCCCAGCTGGTGATCAAGTACTAGCTCGTCATGAAAAACACTCCTCTGATTCATTGATTAATTAATTAGTGGTATGTATGTATTATTTACACGTATATTTAGCTGAACTTGAACTTCAAATTAAACTAACTAACCAATGGTTTTTTTTTATTTTCTTGAACCTTAATTAAATATATAGACGAAAGATCAAATTTCTTGAAACAGAAACTGATGAACGAATAAGATTTCTTGTCGGTTTACATTTCCTCCCCCTCCCTTCTCCTTTTCTTTGAATGAATTAGGTGGTCAATATCTCAACTTGAATCTAGAATTTTTACAAGCTAACTCAAATCTAATGCCTTCTAATTAACTTAATCAGCTACAACAACAATGAGGAAGGCTTTGTCATAGATTTTTGTGGTCAGTTGCATGAATCCTGTTGTTCCATCATTTCTGTAAACGATCGACTATATATGTATACGGTAAACCGCTTATTTTCAGAATTGATTAATATTGTATTCGCTTTCTCCATACCTTCAGTAAATGAATAGTAGATTAATATGCGTGCTGATAATGGTCTAACAAGTTTTATAACTATTTGTAACTAGTGTTAAGCCTGCGCGGGTATTACTATCAAGTTATATTTGTTACCAAATTAATATGGTTTTATATATACATATATATAACTATTTATAAAAACTTTAGCGATAGTTGTTTTTCTCTACGATTAGAGTGAATTTGCAACCCAGTTAACAAAACGATATTATGCCAATTAGCAAGTTTTATCAATTTACAATAGAGCAAGAAAAGATTTATATTTACGAAATGTCTGATAAAGATCAAATTCATCATTTATAAGAACAAATTAAAAGAAAGTTACCCGAAAAGTGGTTTCAGGGTTTAAAAAAATATTTCTTTAGCTTGAAAGTTGGATAAAGAGCCAAAAAAATTCATTGTAGCATACAGAGCATGTTTTAGATTCAAAAATTACACTGTAGCATTGAATAGGGGGGGAAGATCATTGCAGCGCCAACAGTACGTACGTCTAAGGTTTGAAAATATTAATGCAGTATAAACAGTAATTTTTAATATTCTAAATTATACCATACCGTACAAGGAATAAAATGCCCTGTTGTGTATGAATAGTATTTTTGAGGTTATGCTTCCGGCCCCTAGTTTACCTCAAAAATAGTTTTAGGCCCAGCCACCCGGTTTCGAAAAGTTTGCCTAATTGACCCTCAAAGTTCGCTCAAGTTATTATTTTATTAATCTTGCTGTTATTATTATTATTGTTGTTTTTTTTAAGTACACAGGTACGTTTACCGCTCTCTCACTCGCTCACTCTCTGTCAAGAGTACAACTTTGGGAGGGAATAATTAATAGATTTTTGGATTGTTATGAGATGTGGACATAAACTAGTAAATGAAAATGAAAATGTGGGGGGGGGGGAGGGGGCTCCCCTGAGAACTGGACAGGTGTCTCAACCGGAAAAATTCCCTCTCTGAAACTGAAGTGATCGAGGGCTCAACTGCGCTGCAGATCGATGAGGGCCGGATCGAGAAGGCTTAATTTGACACCCGCACACGTGAAAACCGCATTACACGTCATATCAATCCTCTCTCTTTTGTTTTTCTCAGCTTTAATTTTTTTCTTTTTCTTTTTTTTTTATTTTTTTGTTGCTTTCAGTCTGCTAGCTGCTTAATTCATTTATATGGTTAATTTGAGATCGCACTAATTAACTGATGATTAATTAGTCTCTCTTGTTATAATCCTTTGCTAACTATTCCAACTTCAAACTTTTAGGACCATATGCCACGCCGAGGATCATGGAGGGAGGTGGCCGGGTGTGGAGATCACTGGAGAGCTAGCTGGCTAGGATCCTTGAAAGGAGGTGGAGGTCCTTAATTAATTAATTAATTCACGCTGATCTGCTATATATATATATATATATATATATATATATATATATATATATATATGATTTTGTTAGTTTGTGGGATTTTAATTGCTACTGGGTGGAGGAGCTTGCTTCATGAAGGAGTTATGTGCGTGTTTCTTTGATTGATTAGGTCAATTCCATGTGGTTCTTGTCTGATCAGACCGAGATATTTAATTTTGAAGCATTTATTAATATCTGCAAATTGATATTGTTGTAGTGCTAGGGCTCATATATATATGGATTGATAGGGGCACATCCCCAACCACATCCCAAACCACTGTTGTGCGCAGCGGAAATTTCGGCAGAGTTTCTGGTGCACAATAAGAGAGAAAGATCGATATGAATTCTTGTTTCTCAAAGGGAACAAGAATCTGAAGCTTATATCCTATCAAAGTAGGATATTAGCTCTTCCTCTCGTCAGCTCTAGGACTGCGCGTCGAGGGACCCTAAATCTATTACAATG
>BQKN01064222.1:0-17865 GCA_022839385.1 Asparagus kiusianus
ATATATATATATATATATGGGTATGCTTGGATATATATATAATATGAATGTTATGTATATTTATAAGCTTTAAAATTAATAATTTACATAAGATCAAAATTTTTTCATTTGCATAAGATGAATATATAAGATATAGATGTAGAGTGCATAATATACATCCAAGAAGTGTACGAGGAGCGTTTTAAATTAAAACATGTATATAATTGAGTATATACCTCAATGAAAGTATATGCATATATCCAAGGTGTCCAAGAAGTTCGGTACGGGTACAAGTATGTGTCAGGTACAAGTACGGCTTCCCAATTTGAAGTATCCAGGTAACATAGCTTATCTATAACAGGAATCAAACATAAAAGCAAGCAGAATGCACACGATAGCCACAAACTTAATTTGGCAACATCTAAATCAATTGGTATTTGAGAATAGAAATTGTACATGCATGTATATTTCTGTTGCGTGAAGTTAATCAGGACATTATTTACAGCCAATGACACTACTTCCATTCATATATCAATGTTTGTGTTCTATATGATAAAAACTGCAAACTCCTTGTGTGTGTGCATGCGCATACACCAGTTTGTTCCTAAAGAATCTCTCATCAAAGTGAAAACTGTAACCTAAATTGTATTGAGATGGATACTTTAAGTGTACTATTTTTTGACAAAAAACCTTTATGTACAACAAACTAAAGTAATTTGTATCACTCTGCATCTAGTTTAAGAAGAATTCTCATCACAGGAACATGAGTCAAACCTTCAAGTTTAACCTCCTCTCGCATATTTTTTTCCTCGTAAAATTACATTGGTGATGCTCAAATACCACTTTTATCTTGTATGCCCTATGGCATGTTCTAATATATTTGGATGCACATCTGGATATCAGGTATCCCGTTTTCGGATATTTAAACACTATGTGTTTCACATCAGAGTCAACTTTGGCTCTGGTTATTTGCATCCTTTAATGTCTCTACCTTCTCCAGAAACTAAAGTTTCAAAAGGTTTCAAAAATCTCCAGCCACTATGTATAGGACGATAAAATACAAAAGATTTCATTAACTGAATGAAAAATAAAAAGATATATCATGCTAAGTTTCTAACAACTAATTTAAATAAACATACTGCCAAAAGAGGAAACATACCATAAGAAGTTAACTATACTTGCGTGTTGAAACTCAAGGACGCATTTTCTTATAAAGCCCACAACCCTGAGTTGAATACAAGGAATGATCTGATTGCGTATAAATAGTACATATGCAGTTACTGCAGTACCTTGTGAGCTTAATTTAAGACATTGGTTGAATAGACATATCACTTTAGGTGCTGTTTCTCTAGGTTTTGGAATCTCAGAAACTCAAAAAAGGTTACTCCTAGGAGATGGGAGAAAACACAATCAATATGTATATATCCAAATTGTTGAATTAGGGAAGCACATAATGAAATTGAGAATTCTCGCTAGGTAACTTCCTCTGCTGTTATGCTATGCACACAAGTCCAAATGCAACGGGACCAGATATCTGAAGTACATTTGTATAACTTATTAGTTTTCTTGTTTTGATGATGATTTACAAACACCATTATTGGTACTAATTGCTTGATTGTGTGATATTGTGTAGAATTTATTTTGCCAAGCAAGATAGTGTCAACTGTTGGAGGATTGGATGGAACAAAGAGTTATAACGATGATATCCATGGAGGTAGAGGCAATGTGGTGAAGCAAAGTTTTCAAGAGCACAATACAAAAGAGAAGCTTCATCAAAAATATGAACAAATATCAAGACCAAATAATTGTATTCATATATGACAGATATTTGCATCTTTTTCTTTCTCTCTAGTGCTTGATGTAGACAAGTTATTGAGTTAATAACATTTGAAGCTCATTGGGTTCACACATACTTTCACAAAAACATTATTTTTGAACTATTTTGAAAATTGAGTAGTTTTTACAATTGGAAAATGATCTTTCAAAAATTGTTTTTCTAACATGTTCAAAATCATGTTTATAAACATTTCCCAAAGTTTTATATTTTTTGGATTTTATCTGCTATTTTTAAAGGCACTCAAAGACTCAAATTTCATACAAGCACAGTGAATGTGCACGTTTACAAGTCGACTTATGCCTGAGATAAGCTGACTTATGAACTGTGCTGGAATATGCAGAAAACGTCTGCTGAGTCGACTTATAAATCCAGCAAGTCGACTTATATATGATAAGTCGACTTATGATCTCTAGCAAGTCGACTTATATGTGTTGTACAGCCTGTAACGGTTAGTTTTATAAGTCGACGTATGTACTGTAGCAAGTCGACTTATAACACTATAACGGCTAGTTTTTGGCTGAGCTGAAAATTCAGGATTTTGTCTCTTGTTTGGGACTTGGGCTATGGTTTGGGGCTTCTATAAATACCCAACCACCCACCCTCATAACTTCTGAAATTAATTCAGCAAGAGAAAAATCTTAAGTTTGATTTTCTAAGTGTTCTTAATCTCAAACTTTCAATTCTTAATCCTCAATTGTGTTTAAACCTTTGTTTTTCTCACTTCCACACTCCACAACCTTTGAGCTTTACTTGTTCTTCACTTGAACCTTGTCATAAGATTGTTGTGAGAGTTTTTCCTTCTTCCATTGTGATTGTGTGGTGAGATTGATCTCAAGGAGATCACTTGTGTGGATTGTAAGATCCTAAGGGGAGATCGTTGTGAAGAAGTTTCGACTTTCAAACCGGGTGTGATAGTAAAGTTACCATCAGGAGAGGTGGTCGGACGTAGGTCGGAGGACCGAACCTCGTGAACATTCGCGTGTCGTTATTGGCTAACTATTCTCTAAACTCTTTCTCTATTTATTGCCTTTGCCTTTAATTTGGTTGGTGTGTTGCATTGACGAATTTTTAATTACACATTTATTATCATATTACACTATTTACCCCCATTTCATTTGGTATCAGAACAAGGTCTCTACATATTTATTAGGTCTAACCATCTTAGAGAAAATATCCAAATGGATCTACAATGAATGTGCATATGTTTGAAAGTCAATCCACCACTAGAGACCCCCATTGTTCACCGGCAATAATTTTGCATATTAGAAAGCTAGGATGAGAATTTACTTACGATGCATTGATCTTGACATCCTAGAGATAATAGAGAAGAAATGTGTTAAAAAGTCTAGTAGCGATATGACCAAGAAAGAAAGACAATTGGCTAATCTAAATATTAAAGCCATGAACGCCTTGATTTGTGGACTCACTCTAAATGAGCATAATAGAGTCTTCACGTGTGCAACCGCACACGAAATTTAGGAGAAACTATGTATCACTCATGAAGTAACTACTCAAGTCAAGAAGTCTAAAATTAGTAGCCTCATACATACATATGAATTATTTAAAATGCTTCCAAATGAGTCAATAGATGCCATGTTTAGTCGATTTATTAATATTGTTAATGAATTACATTGTCTTGACAAGGTGTTAGAGAACCAAGAGAAGAACTACAAAATTATTCGCTCTCTAACGCCGGCATGGGAGCCCAAATTTACGGCTATTGAGGAAGCCAATGATCTTACAACGCTTACACTTGATGGCCTCATTAGCAAATTCAAAGTTCATGAAAAGAAGATCAAGGAGAAGAAGGAAGAGCCCCAACGAGCAAATAAAGAGCCTTTTCAAAAGATGAAGACTATTGCGCTCAAATGAGCAATTGATATGACTCCTCCTCAGATAGTGATATTGATGTCTCTAGAGAAGTGACTCACCTCTCTAGGAGAATATCAAGATTGATAAAAATAAATAAATTTTTTTAAAAATCTTTCTAACAAATTCCCTTCTCGTGTGAGTAAATGCTTCGAGTGCAATAAATCGGGACATATAGCAAAGGATTGTCCTAAGATAAAAGAAAAATATATGAAGTACAAGAAGGAGAAGGCGATGTATGCGGGATGAAAGGAACCCGAACCAAGCGATTCGGATAGTGACGAAGAAGCCGCCAAGATTGCTCTTCATGATCCAAACATATGCTTCATGGCTCATATGAGGTACAATCCGACTCCGATGATGAATCTTTGTACATGTAATGTAAATTAGGAGCCGCTCTTGAGGAATTAAACTTTGAATTTAAAAAGTTAGCAAAAAAATATTCTTCTTTCCAAAAATTGCATGATTCACGTGACTCAAAATTTGAGCAATTACAATCCTCTCTAAACAATGTCATTGCTTTAAATGGTGAAATAATTAGATATCTTGATTTTGAAAATAAACAATTAAGATCTCAAATTAAAAAATTAAAAAAAATGAAAATACCATGTTAAGAACCAATCATGCTTCCACTAGTCATAATTATCATCAATTTATATGAACATTGTAATCATAGATCTCATGCCCCCACTTACAAGAAAGATTTCAATTACACATATTGCATGAAATATGGTCATACTTCCACACATTGTAATAGAGATAATGTTTATGATTATGGATTGCTATGAGTACTTAAAGTTGTCAAGAGTACTAACATCCAAGGACCCAAAATTTGGGTACCTAAAGTCTCTACCTCTTGTTTACATGTAGGGAACATCTCACACAAGACGTAAAGAGTTGTGATACCTTAATAGTGGTTACTCTCATCACGACGAGCAACAATGACTTATTTGCAACCCTATCAAGGATAGAAGGAGACAATGTCTCCTTTGAAGACGGTGAGAAATGTAAAATTATAGGTATTGATAATATTGGTAAGATACTTTCTCCCGTAATTAAGGATGTTTATTTGGTAAAAGGAATCATAATCTCTTAAGTATTAGTCAACTTAGTGACAAATGCTATGATGTTATTTTTAAACCGGATAAGTGTATTGTATAAGTCTATAAGATAAAGCTATTTTTGTTGCTCTTAGAAAGTCTAATGTATATATTTTTGAGATGAATGAGCTTTTAGATCAAGATGTGAAGTGTCTTGCCGCGGTGGATGGAGATCCTTGGATTTGGCACAAAAGACTTAGATATGCTCACATGAGACTAATCTCTAAGCTATCAAAGAAGAACTTGGTAAGAGGTCTACCAAGTCTAACATATATTAAAGATTCACAATGTGAGGAATGTGCCAAAGGTAAACAAATCAAAAACTCTTTTAAATCCATAAATGAGGTATCCACCACTAAACCTTTACAATTGTTTTATCTTATTTATTTGGTCCTATGCGCATTACCTCATTAGGAGGAAAACATTATGTTTGTTATTGTTGATTTTTCACGCTTTACATGAGTTATATTTCTCACTAATAAAGACAAATGTTTTGAATAATTTTCTCATTTAGTAAAAAGAATTAAAAATGAAAAGGATTTAAAAGTTGTAAAAATTCGAAGTGATCATGGTGGTTAATTTTAAAATAAATTTTTTAGTGATTTTTATGATCATCATGGTATTACACATACGTTTTTCGCTCCAAGAACACCACAACAAAATGTGTAGTTGAACGGAAAAATCGTATCATACAAGAGATGGGATGTACTATGATTAATGGTTTTGATTTGCCAAAATATTTTGGGCGGAAACCGTCAATACAGCTTGCTATGTTTTAAATCGTGTTTTAATTAGACCTATTTTTAAGAAAACACATTATAAACTTTATTTTGGCAAAACTCCAAATATTAGCTATTTTCGGATTTTTAGTTTTAAATGTTTTATTTAGAACACAAAAGATCACCATGAAAAATTTGATTCAAAAATTAATGTTGGCGTATTTTTGAGATATGCATCAAGGAGTAAGGCTTATAGAGTTTCTAACAAACAAACATTCGTTGTTGAAGAATCTATAAACGTTACTTTTGATGAAACTAATGATGATTTGCTAGATGGTGTGCCTAGGGATGATGATGATATAAAGGGAGGACTGGAACTCATGCAAATAAATGAGAAACCCTTAACAGATGCACCAAAAAATAGGGAAGAGAACCTTGAACAAAATCAAGAGGAACTCACCAAGGCATGGAGATTTGTACCGGATCATTCCAATGAGCAAATTATAGGGAGTACATCAAAAGGAGTTTTAACTCGCTCAAAGGCTATGAGCGAGTATGGTAATGTAGCTTTCTTATCCCAAATTGAACCCAAACGTGTTGATGCTTTGAATGATGAATTTTGGGTTTTAGTCATGCATGAAGAATTAAATAATTTTCAAAGAAATAATGTTTGAAAATTTATTCCTAGACCTAAAGATTTCCATGTTATTGGAACAAAACTGATTTTTATAAATAAACTTGATGAATTTGGCATAGTGACTAGAAATAAAGCTCGTTTAGTTGTCTAAGAATACAATCAAGAGGAGGGCATAGATTATGATAAAACTTTTACACCGGTTACAAGATTGGAGTTAATTAGAATGTTTTTAGCCTTTGCTAATTTTTAAAATTTTAAATTATTTCAAATGGATGTTAAAAATGTTTTTTTGAATGGATTTAGTGAAGAAGAGGTGTGTGTCGAGCAACCCCCTGATTTTATTGATCCACTTTTTTCTAATCATGTTTACCGGATATAAAAATCTTTGTATGGGTTAAAACAAACTCCTACAGCTTGGTATGCTCGCCTCTCAAGTTTTCTTATTGATAATAGTTTTTCAAAAGGAAAAAATGATAACACTCTATTTGTTAAAAAAGAAAAATAATTTTATTTTGGTTCAAATTTATGTTGTTGATATTATTTTTTGTGCCACTAATGAATCTTTGTGCAAAAAATTTCTAAAGTTATGCAAGAACAATTTGAGATGAGCATGATGAGAGAGCTTATATTTTTTCTCGGTCTCCAAGTCAAACAAACCAATGATCAGATTTTCGTGTCACAAAGTAAATATGCAAGAGTTGGTTAAGAAATTCGGAATGGAGAACTCCAAATATGCACCAACCCATATGAGTACCACCATCAAGTAGGACTTGGATGAGAGTTGTGAGAAGGTAGACCAAAAGATTATTGAGGTATGATAGGTAGTTTACTTTATCTCACCGCTAGTAAACCGGATATTATATTTAGTGTTTGTGCGTGTGCACGTTTTCAAGTTTCTCCTAAAAAATCTCATCTAATTACGATTAAAAGAATTATTAAATATATAAATGATACTATAGAACTTGGTTTGTTTTATCCTAAGAACACTTCTTTTGTTCTTTGTGGTTATTGTGATGCCGATTTTGCCGGATGTAAGATAGACCGTAAGAGTACGAGTGGAACATGTCAATTTCTGAGTAACTCACTTGTTTCTTGATCATCTAAGAAATAAAATTATGTTGACTTATCCACTACAGAAGCGGAGTACATTATCGTCGGTTTGTGTTGTGCATAACTTTTATGGATAAAACAAAATTTAGTTGATTTTGATTTACACTTTGAGGATACGAAATTTTTTTGTGATAACACTAGTGCAATTAATATTTTAAAAAATTATGTTTTACATTCTAGAACTAAGCATATAGATGTACGCCATCATTTCTTAAGTGATCATGTAGAGAAGAAAGATGTATTCCTTGTTTATATTAATACTAAATCACAATTAGCAGACATTTACCAAGCCTCTTAGTAAAGAAGATTTTTGTCGCATAAGAAATGAGTTAGGCATGTGCATCCTTTGATTGCTTGTTTTGATGCCTTTTGCTTGCTATTGGTTTTAAGTTATCATTTTCATATCTACATGTTTTTATTGTGATCTACATTGTCTAAACATGTTTAAACACACAAGGATACTTAGAGGAGTGGTTGGGGGAGATCTGGATCAATTCCAAAAGGAGTGAGTTGGTAGTAATGCCTAGGGAGAGGTCGTAAATCCAAACATTTGAGGAATATGACACGGGTAGGCCAGCACTTAGAGGAGTATTTTATGGGTTTTTTAACACATGTATATTATCTTGTTTACCCCATTTTAATGTTGATAGGGGGAGAAATCTCTCAATTTGTGCACATAGATAGGGGAAAGTCTTATAGATAAGGGAACAACTATCTATAAGCTAAAATTTTATTTTATTCATGCTCTTGAATAATGGTAGTTTGTCATCATCAAAAATGGGGAGATTGTTGATTCTCTTATTTTGATGATGATTTACAAACATCATTATTGGTATTAATTGCTTGATTGAGTGATATTGTGTAGAATGTATTTTGCCAAGCAAGATAGTGCTAACTGTTAGAGGATTGGATGAAACAAAGAGTTACAACGATGATATCCATGGAGGTGGAGGCAATATGGTGAATCAAAGTTTTCAAGAGCACAATACAAAAGAGAAGCTTCATCAAAATATGAGCAAATATCAAGACCAAAGAATTGTATTCATATATATATGTGAGATATTTGCATCTTTTTATTTCTCTCTAGTGCTTGACGTAGACAAGTTATTGAGTTGATAACATTTGAAGCTCATTAGGTTCACACACACTTTCACAAAAACATTATTTTTGAACTATTTTAAAAAATGAGTAGTTTTTACAATTAGGAAATGATCTTTCAAAAAAAATTTCCAACATGTTTAAAATCATGTTTATAAACATTTCCCAAAGTTTCATATTTTTTAGATTTTATCTGCTATTTTTAAAGGCACTCAAAAACTCAAACTTCATACATGCACAGTGCATGTGCACGTTTACAAGTCGACTTATATCTGAGATAAGTCGACTTATGAACTGTGCTGGAATATGCAGAAAACGTCTGCTGAGTCGACTTATAAATCCAGCAAGTCGACTTATATATGATAAGTCGACTTATGATCTCTAGCAAGTCGACTTATATGTGTTGTACAGCTTATAACGGTTAGTTTTATAAGTCGACTTATGTATGATAGCACTGTAACGACTAGTTTTTGGCTGAGCTAAAATTTTAAAATTTTGTCTCTTGTTTGGGATTTGGGCTATGGTGTGGGGCTTCTATAAATACCCAACCACCCTCATAACTTCTGAAATCAATTCAGCAAGAAAAAAAATCTTAAGTTTAATTTTCTAAGTGTTCTTAAGCTCAAACTTTCAATTCTTAATCCTCAATTGTGTTTAAGCCTTTGTTTTTCTCACTTCCACACTCCACAACCTTTGAGCTCTACTTGTTCTTCACTTAATCCTTGTCATAGGATTGTTGTGAGAGTTTTTCCTTCTTCCATTGTAATTGTGTGGTAAGATTGATCTCGAGGAGATCACTTGTGTGGATTGTAAGATCTCAAGAGGAGACCATTGTGAAGAAGTTTCGACTTTCAAACCGGGTGTGATAGTGAAGTTACCATCAGGAGAGGTGGTCGGAGACGTAGGTCGGAGGACCGAACCTCGTGAACATATCGCGTGTCGCTATTGGCTAACTATTCTCTAAACTCTTTCTCTATTTATTGCCTTTGCCTTTAATTTGGTTGGTGTGTTACATTGACAAATTTTAATTGCACATTTATCGTCACATTACCCTATTCACCCCCCCCCCCCCTCTCTAGGGTAATTTCATAACTATCACTAAACAAACTTAGACCTGACTCTTCAGATATACTTCCTTGTGAATTAAGACTATCTACGTCAATAGAGCTTTGTAATTTTTCCATATGACCACTACCCAAGTAATGTCCACATTGTACGGTCACCAAATCCAGATTTTAAAGCCCAACTGATAAACCTCAACAATATGTCACTATTATTATCAATTCATCTGTTTCAGTTTTGGCAACAAAGATGTTAAAAATTTTCAACTTAACTTGAAATGGAATAATAACTAATTAGCTAAAACAGTTAAATTAAAATAAAATTAAAAAAGAGGAAGGAACATTGATCAATAGTGCTATGTAGTTTTGAAGAGTGCTATGCAGTTTCGTTACATGAACTACTGTTGTGTGTGCATGTGTGCGTGTGTGCGCATCAGAAATGTTGGGAGAGGTAGTGATGCGGAATGACGTGAGGGCATCGATCTGTAGTTCTCTTTGTTTCTGAAGAATTTTAGGGGCTGTTTGGAGTGATTTAGGGATGTTTCTGGGACTGTTTGGTCGATTGGATGCACAAGCTTTATAGGACAGCAAGAGGACAAATTTTAGTGGTTGTTTGGTGGTCAAATAGAGAAGAGAATGATTGCAAATTTTAATAATGAAGAGAAGTGGTTTTGAACAATAGGCCTCACACCTAAGGACTTCACACCCAACTTAAGAATAGGCTTCACACCTAAGTGGCTCACACCTGGGGCTTTAAAATCTCGTTTTCATTGTACCTTGCGGAGACTACATAGGGACACTTAAAACTATGCCATGTTTTCTTTCTAAAATATCAACTTGTAAGACAAATTATGTGATTCAGCTTCTAGTAGAGTATAATATCTGAATGTGTGAAACCTGCATTACCCAATGACGATTTAACTCGAATAGTCAATTTTTATATCATTGAGAGGTTACATGTAAGAGGGAGAAAGAAAAGAACTTGCAAACATGAACAATATGAGTACTAAAGATGAATAAGTGTGAAGCTGCGGTTGCACTTTCTTCCGAAGTGTACTCCATTGGTCTGTATATATGCTCTAGTTAAAAAGTCAATATGCAGTGCTTTTATGTACAAAGGATTAGGAGAAGTAAAGATAAATAAGACAGGGAGGAAGTAACTAACTTGGAGTTCATCTGTATTTTCCCCTCTTGGTTCTTATTTTTCTATTAATTTCCAGAAATGATCTAGGTATATATTATGCAGTTGTATTTGGATTTGCAAAAATGAGTAAGGGCAGAAAGAAGGAACCAGGTAGGATCAGTTCAGGATCATGGGATCCTTAATTTTCCATCAGATAAGAAGGGCTGACATCTCTCTGTTCTTGTTTATTTTACAGAACACATTTCTATTAGATAAGAAGGTCTGCCATCTCTCTGTTCTTGTTTATTTTACAGAATACATAAGATAACACATCACGCAATGATTACTTAAATGACTTTGCTAAATCCTTTATTATGATGCTTTGACCGTTTCAGATGACGAGTCTACTATGTAGAACAATCATATGCTTATCTCTCAGCGCATTTAAGTTGACTTGACGCATATGCACTCTTCTAAACTATATAGCATCAAAAGAAAATAATAGCGCTGCAACTAAGTTGTTGTTCATTCATTCATATGCGCTCATTGACCATTTTTCTTCCATACGGTTCTTATATTATTTTCTTTCATGTTCGAAATATGCTACTTTCCTTCTCTATGTCACAGACATAGAGACATATTTATTCATAGATTCATCTGTGGCCATATTTATTCATAGATTCATCTATCCCTGTGAACCGGTTTGACTTTGATTTCAATCTTGTGATTCCTTGAACCTTTTACTTCATTCTAACTGTAACCAATTGTTTAATTTTGTAAAGCGAGGTTGAATATAGAGCACAGTGTTTATCTGATTATAGTGAAGTGCTAATTATAATTATTATAATTTTAGATGTTTAGTATTGAAAAGGAGAACTCAAGGAACAAAAATACATATAAGACAATAAGAAGGCTCGAGCCCTGTATGAAGGAGCGTTTGTGAAATCCAAAAGACTTTAGGGACTTTAATTTCACTGACATTCGCACCGTTCCAGTAAATACCAATGTCATCCATGGTCTTCTGCATGTAAACAGACATCACCCATAACATAATGCTATGATTAAAAATGTAAAGATGACAGTATGTAATGCTTTCCATTTGATTTATGGTGTAGAGAATGTCCTGCAAAACCCATCAGATTTTTACAGGACTCTAGTTCTCCTCTAGCTCTTGCAGCGTAGAATATATATATCATTTTATTTAACAGAGCATCAAATGAAATTAGCATCCTGAAGAATCAAATCAAGACTAGCTGAAATGGAATTTCAAATAAGCTTGAAATGCACAAAGATAATCTTCCAAATTTTAACAACATGAATAATATGAAGATGGAAGAATTAAAAAAGAGTTCTAACCGTCCAGTCCCATCTTCTGTTAGCTCGAGCTACTCTTCCCATTCTTCTTGGCCATCGATGCAGCACCAGGAGGGTTATAGTACTCTATATACCAGCGAACAAACCTCTTCAGCCCGGCCTTGAGATCAGTCCTCGGATGATACCCAAGCTCCTTCTGAGCAAGACTAATATTAGCATGAGTGAACTGCACATCCCCATTCGCCGGCATCTTCACAACTTTCTTGTTGGCCTTCACCTTCAACAACTTCTCAAGAATCCTCACCAAATCTTTAACCGGAACCGGCGACGTATTCCCGAGATTGTAAATCCTAAGCTGCGCCGGCCGCTTCTTCTTCCCCTTTACCCCAGTACTTTTCTCCGCTGTATCAAGCGCACCAATACACCCCTGAACAATGTCCTCAATGTAGGTAAAATCTCTCGCCACAGTCTCCCCTTTCGCCCCCTCAAAGATTGTAATAGGCTTCCCCTTAAGAATGTCATTGGTGAAGAAGAAGTAAGCCATGTCTGGGCGACCCCAAGGCCCATAAACAGTGAAGAACCTCAGCCCCGTGATCGAAAGCCCGTAGATATGGTTATAAGTATGTGCAATCTCCTCTCCGGCCTTCTTGGTGGCCGCATACAAAGAAGCAGGGCGATCAGTCCGGTGAGACTCCGAGAACGGCACCTTAGTATTAAGCCCGTAGACCGAGGACGAGGAGGCCCAGACAATGGCCGGCTGGGGATTCGCGGACTTCGCGACCTCAAAGAGGGAGACAAGGCCAGCAATGTTGCTATGAACATACGAGCTAGGGTTCTTCATCGCGTAGCGGACGCCGGCCTGGGCAGCGAGATGCATGATGTGGGTAAAAGCTACAACATCAAAGAGCTTGCTGAGGAGTGAATCGTCGTTGATGTCGCCCTCGACGACGAACACCCCGTAGCTGTCGAGGAGAGCCTGGCGAGCGCGCTTGAGCGAGGGCTCGTAGTAGTCGTTGAAGCAGTCGAGGCCGATGACACCGTCGCCGCGCCTCTTGAGGGCGACCGAAACGTGGCTACCGACGAAACCGGCGGCTCCGGTGACGAGGACGGCGATGCCGTCCTTGCGTCGGGCCTTGGCGGAGTCTCGAACCTTCTTCTCCCACTGCGGTCCGCCCCATGGCGGCGACGACGACGACGACGACGACGAGGTCCACAGAGATCGGCGCATCAGCGACGAGGGCTTGGATGATGATGACGACGAGGGAGTGGGGCCCGTTGAATGCAAGAAGAGGAAGAGAGCGAGGGCGCAGGCGCAGGATAAGAACGCGAACCTCGAGAAGGAGGAATGGCGGAGGAGGCGCTGGTAGTTGGGCCTCTCGCTCTTGTACTTCCCCGGCGTCGACGGCGACGAGATCTTATCCATTTCCTTTTCTTGATCTTGGATTCTTGCTTCGTTGAGAGAGGAAAAGGGGGGGAAAGGAGCGACCTTTTTCTCGTCTGGGTTGTTGATTTCGGTTGATTTATTAGGGAATTGGTCAATTGGAAAACTACTTCTTCTTTTTTTAAATGGTCGTTTGCTTTGTTTGATTTTTGTATGTGCGAAGAAGAAGGGAAATGGATTTGGGAGGAGGATGATTCTGATTTAATAGGGAGATTCTTTCGGTGGAGACGCGTCTTTCTCGGCGATTTATTATTTTTGAATTCAAGGACGATGACATGTGGGTCCGACAGTTGCAAACTCAGAGTCTCTTCCAAGTCACTTGACTAATCGAAGTCTATATATAAAGGCTCCACATCGTATGCTTAATTCTCTCCTTTTCCTTTTTATTTCTCACTTTTTTCTACTTTTAGAGAAAGATAATGACACTCTATCTGAATTTGTATCTTCCTCTGGTCCCTTCCATCTCTTTGTACACGTAAAGAATTTGTTCGGCATTTCCAGAATGCTCCTTAAATTTATATTAAATATACTTAAATCTAAATAAAATATGTTTTATGAAACGCTATAGCCGGAAGAAAACATTTAATTGAATGATGTTCCCAAAGGTGAGAATCTTTATACCTACTCAAAATAAGATACGTTATAAAGATAACTATGTTGTTGCTACGATCATTCTCTTCAGACCGTTATGTAGGTAATGAATCTGATATGTTGAACGGACTGACATGCATGTAATGAATATGATACGTTGAACAAATTTTTACAAATAGACATACACATAGGGAGGGGGGGAAGTCTTGAATAACTTGCATATGATGCCTTGGTTATCTCCTTATTTATCCTAGTCGAATTTGAATTCTGATGCAGTTGTCTCAAAATACCATTTCTTTTATGCATGAGGAAATAGCATATTCTTGTATGTATCACGAATTTGGACGTCAGATACAAACATTCGGGTCCAAACTCAAATGCGTATCCATATTGTGACAAATATGGGTATCTATACGCTTCCTAAGAAATGTGGATATTTAGATGTGCAAGAGGTAAAAATGGTACAACTGAAATATACCTACTTCCTCAATAAAAAAAGGTACATATTTAGATAATAAAATTATGCGATATCTTACTATAAACATAGGTAATTGTATAATACGCATATTTATTGTTAAGAAGAATATAAGTCCAAATTACTGTTAATATTAACAGTAATCCATCCTTTTTCTCAAAAAAAAAAGAATATAAGTCCAATATTGGTACAGACCTAAACTAGTAAGCTAGAATCAAGAGGCCGGAGGTCGAAAGCAGAATAAAGAAGCAAATGGTTTCAGCCGCCGCCGCATTTAAGAAAAATTACAAGCTCTGGCTTCAGAGCAGTCACTAGCATCGTCGACGTCATATTGTTTTTTGAATCAAACATACACAAATAAAATAAGTCAATAAGCCACTACAAAATTGTAATAAACTGGATAAAAAAGTGAGATGCTGCAGCATCTTTTCATATTCATCTATGGACATTGGTTTTTTAATTTTAAGAGGTTTGCAAACTTCAGACGAGCGTGCAACCGTGAAGACGAGAAAATTGTTCAGAAAATGTCAGAAACAGATGAGGAAAGAAAAATTAATCAAGTGTCAATCTAAAATCTCCAGCATGTTGCTATAACTACTGTTCAATGAACTTGGACCACAAGCAGAGAGCACACAGAGCAACTGTTCCTATTGTCTATTGATACGTAACAGGACTAGAAATAAAGAGACCAGCCATGTGGCCAATTGACTTGAATAATAAATTAATTAAGTTATACCAAGTTTCAGCGGTAGCACTGTGAAGAGGTAAAAATGGTGAGATTGAGAGTGATAATGTCGCTATATATGGTTAAATTTTTCAACAGCAGCCAGTTCACACTAGGACTAGGTTACCACCTATTATTCAAACCAAGTATTTCCCTGATGGAGCCAAGGATGAGAATATTGCAGTGAATAAGAGATTATGTTACGATGTTTATACCTTGCGCTGCAGTGATGATTACATCTTGATCAGTTTATGTAATTTTCTCTGATCTCTATATGATAAAAGTTCTCATTGAACAAGTCACATAGGTACCGTTTGGCAAAGGGTTAAGTGAGGGGTTAATGAGACTTAATCCCTTCTTAACCCGTCAAACACAAAAAATATATACAATGGTTAAAGTGAGTTAGCCCTCCATAATTTGCCAAACATAAAAAACATAGAGGGTTAAGCTAACCCCTCTAGAGGGATTAAAATGAGTTAACCTCTCAAAATGAGGGATTTACTAATGCACCTATTTAGAAGGATTAAGAGTTAACCCTTCTAATTATAAAGAAAATAGTTAAAATTATTGTTATTCCCAAACACTAAAACTGATCACAATGGCTAAAACAAAACTTATTTAACGGGTTAATAATTTAGTCTTTCAAATTATCAAATGAGCTAAGTACATTAATCATTCTCTTTAACCCCATTTTCTTAATCCTTTGCCAATAGGGGCCATAGGGAACAAATGTAGTAGTTGAATACGATATTAGGTAAAATCCGAGAAATCAGCACTTGGACATAATTGACTGCAGAAATTGACCCTTCAAGATGTGATATTTGCACCCCGAAATCAACCATAAAATGAGAAAATTTAAACATTTAATTGCCACGACTCTTCGTATGTTAAAAGATCACATATTTAGCTATTTTGTTCATGTTCACAGTGACATTGAGTCAACATTTAGCACTGTACATGAGACAGTCTGATTAGATATATGTGATATTATAATATGCAATGTTTGAAAAGTGAGGCAAACGACACCTACGTTGTTGACTTGCTATGCTTAGAAGAATCAGCACGAGAGAGGAAAAGAATATGGATAATAAAGAAGCCCCCAGACAAGGATCGCAGAGATAAGTCCGGATAAGTACCAAGAAAAGATGATCACCTCCTCCCCATGACGCAAAATGTGGCTAATGACGTAGGAGAGAGCCCTAATAATCTAGGGATATACCTTTATTATCCTCCTCCGTATAGTCTCCCAATTGACCCGCGTGTCGTATTTTGAAAAAAAAAAAAAATTAAGATTTAGGCTCCTTTATATAGTCTGAAATACATTAGGTTAGGTTGTATATACTTCCAAGGCATTGCGAGAATTAGGAAACACCCTATTATGCCTAGCAAAGGAGAATTGACAACAAAAGCTTAAAAATAACCTTCATTGTAGTGAATTAGATTGCTGTTACAAAGGTAAATGATAATAAATTTGAAAAAAAAAATAGAAGATTTTATTAGAGGAACCTATATGTGAACGCGTGAATTGACAAGACGTGATTCGTGTGGGCCACAAATTCTGTGTGAAGAGCTGGAAACAAAACTGAAACTACAGGCCCACCCCCAAACTGTAGCTATATATATAGCTGCAATTGTTTTTTAGGTTTTTGTGCGAAGGCTGAGGAGGGAAAAACACAGCGGGGCACAAGGCAGGTGAATAATTAGCGGCGGCTGCAGGTGTGCTATTGAGGGGATAGTTTTTCGGCTGCGGCAATTAGCAGAGAGGCTTTTCGGTAGGTTTTTGGCGGCGTCCCTTTGAGAGAGATTTTGTGAGAGATTAGAGAGTTAGTTTGAGGGTTTATTTTGTGAGATTGTAAACCTATTGTATTTTCTCTCTAATAGTAGATCCCCCCCCCTCCTTGCCCCGTGGACGTAGGTAGTTTGCCGAACCACGTAAAATTGGTTTGTTTGAGTTTGTGGCCATTGTAATAGTTTTTTAGGATCCCTTAACGCGCAGTCCTAGAGCTGACAAGAGGAAGAGCTAATATTCCACTTTGATGGGATATTAGGCTTCAGATTCTTGTTCCCTTTGAGAAACAAGAATTCTTATCGATCTTTCTCTCTTATTGTGCACTTGAAACTCTGCCGAAATTTCCGCTGTGCACAACAAGTGGTATCATTTGGGTGAACTACGTTCGCTTGATTCCTTGGGCAAGAGGATACGTAGGCAGTCTTTCAGATGCAGCCGGTTTGGATTAGTTGATGGGGGTGAGATCGATTTGGTGAGTTGATACCGATATTTGGAGAGTGTTCGCACTCTCATTTGGGTTCTCGACTTGTTATGGATTGACTCGATCCGTTGTCGTGAATTGTTTCACTTCGTACTGGACACAACAAGTGAGGCATTTGATTTGGTTGGTGTCGGCTCAGTTTTGAGAAACCTTCACCGAGGTGGAGAATTGTGAACGCGTGAATTGATAAGGACATGATTCGTGGGGGCCACGAATTCCGTGTGAAGAGCTGGAAACAAAACCGAAACCGCAGGCCCACCCCAAACTGTAGCTATATATATAGCTGCAATTGTTTTTTAGGTTTTTGTGCGAAGGCTGAGGGGGGAAAAAACACAGCGGGGCACAAGGCAAGTGAATAATTAGCGGCGGCTGCAGGTGTGCTATTGAGGGGATAGTTTTTCAGCTGCGACAATTAGCAGAGAGGCTTTTCGGTAGGTTTTTGGCGGCGTCCCTTTGAGAGAGATTTTGTCAGAGATTAGAGAGTTAGTTTGAGGGTTTATTTTGTGAGATTGTAAAC
>BQKN01064222.1:17875-51546 GCA_022839385.1 Asparagus kiusianus
AAACAAGAATTCTTATCGATCTTTCTCTCTTATTGTGCACCAGAAACTCTGCCGAAATTTCCGTTGCGCACAACACCTATAGGCTATAGCAGTCTCTTCGTAATTTTGAATTTGTACAAAATAATTTCAAATTTGTAATACAAACATACAATATAGGTACCTAAAAAATCCAAATTACATTTCACCTAAATATATACAATATACTTACATATAACCGGATACGTTTTAATGATCTGAAGATTAAAGCATGATATCGCATTAAGCCTCAGAACCCTAAGTTTTAACTTAAATATTAGATTCATGATAAGCCCTCGTTTCCTAACGAAATTAATCTCAAGATGTTGCAATAACACACCTTATCAAATGGGTCTTGATATTGACACTGAAAACGTATGTTCAGATGGAAAATTATACCTTTATAATTTTGGATAAAAGTCCAGACCTATTTTCACCAGGCCCTTTCACCAGAACGAGAGGGGGGTAAAAGAAAAATGATATTCTTGCTTGTCACAATCCAGACAAGGAGCATAAATTAATTTCAAGATAAAACAACTTAGCCATTGTTATGAGCAACTGCAACGTAGTTTAGAAATTGCTTTTACTGGAAAATCCCACCTGTGCGTATTTGTGCGCGCGAACACGCTTTTTCAATTGAGAGGCACCCAAAAAGGCAGAATTGTTTCGATCAAAACGGCAATTGCAACATAACCTTGCGTGAGGGGGGTCTTGTTTTTTTTTTTTTTTTTTTTTGGAAGAGGAGGGGGGGTGCGATAGATGAATCCGCAGAACGATAAATTCCCCATAAGACAAGATAGGAAGCTGGAGTAACCTCCTTCCTACTTGAACTAGACCAAATCCTGAGTAGCTCTCTTAAACATACAGAGCATTTGCAAATGCAACAGCATTCTCCACCGTGAATCCAAATTCTTCGAATATCTTTGCAGCAGGAGCACATGCACCTTTATCAGAAATGATGTATCCTCCCTTTTCAACTCCTTCAGTTGAAGTTACAGAAACCTTGAGGAAGCTTTTGCCTGAGACTGCAGTGACAGGTGGTCTCATCCTGTTGAGCACTGCAATCCTATAAGCCCCTGTTGTTTCATTACCATCAGCAGGCCGGAGCCTCAAAATGTTGAGCATTGCTCGAAAGCAGATTAAGTGCTCGACAGGCTAGTGGCCAGGCACGTCTTCTCCAACCCCAATTGAATCATGGGTCATCACATAAATAACTCCTGCCTCGCTTTAAAGGCAATACTCTGATCCAAAGGACCTGTACCAAAGAAACCCCCGTTGGATTTAAATCTAACTAAATCTATTTGTGGGCACATATGTTACATAAGTGTGTATTGCTATCTTTGCAGGCGACCCGTATAAAGTGATCAATCAGGTAATTGGGTCAATGGGTATTTAAATGTGTCATGGGTTAATTGTGCAGATACCAAATTGTAATTCTAATTTAATAAGGGGCTAAATTAGAAAAACTGCAAGTCTATATACATGGGTTATGGTCCCTAATCTAAGGGTGAAGATTCTCATTCTCTTCACCCCTATCTAAGAGAGAAACTCAAGAGAGACCCTCTAGATTGGAAAATCTCAAACCCAAGATTAAGATCCGTACAAATTCAAATGGATTCAGGTATGCTTGCGCGTTCTTGAGATTATACGCTCAAATTCAAATGGATTCAAATGGATTCAGGTATCTTCAGAAAACAAAAGATTATACGCTCACATACAGAAAATCAGAACAGTTAGAGGTCATTGGGTACTCTGATTCTGATTTTGCTGGATGCCAAGATAGCAAAAATCTACATCAGACTACATTTATATGTTAGCAGGAGGAACTATATCATAGAAAAGTGTCAAACATACACTTGTAGCTTCCTTCACAATGACAACCGAGTTTGTAGCTTACTATGAGGCATCCAATTAGGGAATATTACTACGAAATTTTATCACTGGACTACGCATTCTGAAAAATATTAAAAGACCACTAAAATTATTTTGTGATAATAAATCAGCAGTTATGTATTCCAATAATAACAGAAGCTCAACTAAGTCAAAACATATTGATATTAAGTTCCTAGTTGTGAAAGAAAAGGTACAGAGTAGATAGATATCCATAGAGCATATTAGAACAAACTCCATGATAGCCATCCTCTTACTAAATGATTATCACCCAAGGTCTTTCATGAGCACACTGCTCATATGGGTGTGGTGTTACTTGAGGATATCATGATTTAGTGGGAGATTGAAATTTATGATGCTTTATGTTAGGTTGTATTGTATGATCAAAATAAAGTATTCAGCTCATATACTCTGTTACATTATGTTTGAGGTTGACCTCACTAGAGTTTAAGATAGGACCAATTAAAAATAGATATGTACTGATCACATTACATGTAATTTTTTATGTTGTACATCCATGATTGATCTATGTCGTTTGATTATATTGGTATATGTGACAATTGATGGGTTTAGTTACGATAAATGTGGCAAATGCCGTTTTGATCCTATATTGATATACTCAATGGACGAGATTGTTTGGAAATACCCTTATCAGTGATAGCTACTTTTGAGTTCATACGGTTGTACACACTTTAAGGAAACATATGGTGCCCAAGTGGGAGATTGTTGGATTTAAATCTAACTAAATCTATTTGTGAGCATATATGTTACATCAGTATGTGTTGCTATATTTTTAGCTGACTCGTATAAAGTAATCAATTAGGTAATTGGGTCAATGAATATTTAAATATGTTATGGGCTAATTGTGCAGATATCATATTGCAATTCTAATTTAATGATAGGCTAAATTAGAAAACTGCAAGTCTATATATAGGGGTTATGATCCCTAATCTAAGGGTAAAGGTTCTCATTCTCTTCACCCCCATCTAAGAGAGAAACTCAAGAGACCCTCCAGATTGGAAGATCTCAAACCCAAAATTAAGATCCGTACAAATTCAGATGGATTCAGGTATGCTTCCGTGTTCTTGAGATTATTCTCTTTGAATTAATCAAGGTTAAAAGTCCAACAAACCCCACAAACAGAATATAAATACTACAAGCACAATAAATCATACAAAGAGAGGGTAATTTTTAAATTTGCAAATTTTTTTTCTATTACTCAAAATGCCTACCGGTAGTGATTTCAATCCCAGGTGTTAAGGTCTCAGGGTGACCAGAAGTTCTGCTTTCCCACTGCCTTAAACCCTTTAAATCCTCAATCTGAACCGCCACAGTTTGAACAATTTAGTCGAAAGAATGTTACAGTTCAATGAGTAAAAGTATCGAACAGATTAATACAGATCAATTTATTAATATAGACTCTAAGAATTTAAGACAATATTCCAATAATAGAAGCAATATTCCAATAATAGAAGCAAATTTCTTTCACAAACGAAAACAATGGCCACATCATTCCTAAATTCTTTTGATACTGATTCAGATTTGTTTTGTACCCGAACTCATTAGGGGTGCATTTTGGAGATTTTGTAGGATATAGGGTTTTGTCCGGCTGTCATACATAGAGGGGGTGGCCCCGCTTGGAGATTAGTATAATCATCGGCAAGATGAAGTTGTGATCTGAGGTTCTCTTGTGTATCTCTCTAAATTAGTGTCGCTGCTCATGGCGGAACTCGTTCTAAATCACGTTAAATTTATGCGGTTGTGTCTCGTTGTGATTTCCTATGATCTCGATCTCGGTTTCTTTACTTCTTCCCTAACGCTTGTCAATATATCTAGCAAACATGTCGTTCAGCAGAACGACCTTGTTATTGATCTTGATGGACTCTACTCCCATAAAGTGGTCAGTTGCTCTCTCTTCTCTAGGATCATTGCTCACTTTATTTATAAGCAGTTTCTCTAGCTAGCCTCATCACTGACTCCATAGAAGTTTCAAAGGAGGCAGATCGAATACGTTCACATCAGAAAAATACTCAATAGCTAAGCAATGCACAATAAAGAAAGAACATCGCGCTAATGAAGAAAGGAAATACAGTAGTAGGTTTACCAAACGACTGAATTTAGGTAGACGCTTGAATTGAAAGAAAGTAGCAGAGGCATGAAACCCTTTCAGCAGGTATCTCGCTCTCTACTCCGACTATCCTCTTTGGTGGCCAGAGGATATATTTGGTCTACGCCTCCTGTAATTGGTAGCGCATCTATCTGTATTTGCTACTGCATATATTTCATTATTATGTTATGTCTCCCATCATCTACAAACAATTGCAACCGTGAATCAATAAAATTCAGTAAAGTTTGTTTCTTTTCAATCGATCAGACCCACAAAGAATCTGCGGTAAAGCAAATTCTGCTCAATACTATTGCTGATGAAACAATCGTAAGAATTTAATAGCAACGGCCCGGCGTCCCAAATGATGCACGAACTGCATAATTGAATTTCAGATGGCCTTATACTCATTATCAGAACTAGGGTTTTAGATAATTTTGGCGCTGGATCCCGGCGACCGCCGATGCCGCGGATCGCCGCCGACGGAGCGGTAGATTCTCATAAATGATGGCTTCAGGATTTCTGCATCGTCCATGAGTATGCAGTTGCGCCTAATACAATTGAAATCGGACGTTAGAAACCCTAGAAACCCGTAGAAATCGAAATCCTTGGAGCCAGTTAGATACGTTAACGAAGATCAGCGATGAGATCGGATACCTACAGGAGCGAGCGCCAGAACTACTTTCGTCCTGACCGTGACTGCGTTAACAAGGAGTCGAGCATTCTTTCGTGGCGATGAGAGCCAAACACAAGATATTTGGTCGTCGGACTCGGCCCTATCACTGGGTCGATTTTGATTATTAAATTACAAATAAGTCGTTTTTTTATAATTAAGTTGCTAAATAAGTTGGTTTTAAAATTTTGTCCTTTCTAATTCACGTTTAAGTTGTGATTGTGGCTCGTTTATCCTCGCCCGTCATTTATTAAATGGGTCCGCCGTGTGCTCGTTCAAATACGAACTTGAATATACTTGCAATATCACCTTTAGCTCTGAGCATGCTGACAAGCAAGCAAATGACAAAGTCCGACGAATCTCGAAAAGCAAACTTGGATTTGGATTTTGGCATCAACCAGTTTCTATAGCTCGTGTGTTCATTTCATAAGAGTTTCAGAAAGGCATAACGTGTTAACATCACAAAATATTCAATTGCTAAAATTCAAAAGCAATACTCAATGCGGGTGATCAAGACGGTTGGAACTTGGAGGGTCCAGTATAATCCGCACGGTCTCGGTTTCGATTTCAAGTTGGACTATAATAATAACAAGGGAAAACTGTTTATACCCACTTGGATTTAAGAAAAAGAAACACTAGAGACACATCATTAGACACAATCTCCACCACACCCCTCACCTGCTACAGTGCAGGGGGCGGGGCCTCACATGAGATTTTTTTTAAAAATCCCATGTGGGGCCCCCTGCACTGTAGCAGGTGAGGGGGTGTGGTTGAGATTATGTCCAATGGTATGTCTCTAGTGCCACTTTTTAAGAAATTATGCATCCCCCTCCCTCAAAATAAGTCAAACTCAGGAACCCACCTGACCAGATTTTTTTAAGCATGGAAACCCCCATGATTGTATTCTGGTGCAATTTGAAACAGATTTTGCCCCTTGTCATCATGTCACTTCAGCATTTTTTTTTCAAGGAGAGAGAATCACTTTCTCTCCTCCTACTCCCCTTTCTAACTCCCTGCTCCGCTTCAAGTTCCATATTTTTTTTTCTCTTGGCTGGGATGACGACGAAGACGAAGGAGGTGGTGTTTTAATAAAGTTTACGGTGGGATGAGATGAGATTAGGTTTTCATGACGGAGGAGATGATGCGACGGTGGCCATACCCGATAACGGAGTGTTAGGTTGAAGACGTCAAATATTGAATTTCTGTTGTCTTTTTCCTTTGAATTGGTGTGATTTGGTAGGTAGAGATTTTTTTTTTTTTTCAATGGTGGTTGGAGGAGTCGTTGAGTTAATCTAGGTTTAGGTTGGCCTTGATTTGATGTTTTTGATTGAGAGGTTAGGTGAATTTTTGAGGAGGTAGATTTTGATCACTGTTTATGGACGAAATCTGTGTTCCAGGGTTTTAGATGTTGTTTTTGGGAGTTATGAATAATGTGGGATTGTATAATTGTGATCTTAGTGATCTTGCGTTGATTAACTTGTGTTTTTTACTTGGATCATGAACTTGAGATACAAAATGATGAAGAACAGAACAAAAGGTTTGATTTTTGATATGCTATGATGAAGATTTGCTTAAGGTGAGGCTAATACGAGATTATTTATGGAAACATATGTTATATGTGTCCGCTAAGGGGGTGTTTGGTTCGTTTCCATAAAATAATGGAAATGGAATCCAAGGCAAATAACCATTTCCAAAAAAAAAATTTGGATCATGCAGGAATCCATAACTTGTGTTTGGTATAGAATGATGAAGTGAAGAATAGGAAAGCATTTCCAAAACTCATGTTTGTTTCATTTCCAAAAAATTTAAGGAGTTGTGAGAGTAAATTGATGAGTTGTCAATTAGTTGTCAGATTTCCAGCCCATTTCAGAGCTTTAAAAATGGATTTGGCTTTTCCATAAAGTGTGTTGCCATGTCAGCTTTTAAGAAATGCATTCTTAAAAAAAAAAGTTGAGCCAAATGACAGTTTTGGAATCCAAAAATGTCAAAAAAACCTACTTTTTGTTCCAAAACTGCATGATTTCCAAAAATTTAGCCGAACCAAACACCCCCTAAGTAAATGAAAGCGCTACAATGTTGCATCGTTTCAAACACAATCTTCGTCAAAAAAGTTCTTAAACATTAAATTTCTTCTTTTACTATTACTTGGTCGATTTTTCGTTATATTGATTTTTCGCTGCTGATAATATTATTTAATTGTGATCTTTTGGATTTTATCACATTTAATCTTAATTTGTCATGTTTATCCCCAACTTGTCACTTTTATTCATTTTTTAGAGAGAATTATCACTTTTATTCTTCAATTGTCACTTTTATACTTTACTATTTACCTTTATAATTTATGGAAACTTTCTTCTAGAAATGAAGAAGTGTAAATGAAGACGAATAATAAGATGATAGATGAAGAAATAACGAGTTCAAACCTTTATGTACACCTGTTTTTTTAGGGAAAATTTGCAAAATAGTCCGTTTTTGCTAATTATTTAGCAAAATAGACCGTTTTGCTAAATAATTAGCAAAATAGACCTCTTTTTGGCCAACAGGCCAAAAATAGGTCTATTTTGTAAAACAGCTCAGAAAACATACGGGACTAGTAGTCTCGTATGTTTTAATCACGGATTAGTGAACTCAGAAAATTTCACAAAACATTGAGATGAACTTAGAAAACGTATGAGACTACTAGTCCTGTATGTTTTCTGAGTTACTAATTCGTGATTAAATTGGTTCCCGTATGTTTTCTGAATCTTGTTTTTTAAAATCGACCTCTTTTTTCGAAAAGAGGTCTATTTTGCTAATTATTTAGCAAAACGGTCTATTTTGCTAAATAATTAGCAAAAACAGACTATTTTGCAAATTTTCCCGTTTATTTATGATTTTCGTTCTAATATAATCTCAACCTCATGTTGGAGCTGAATGTGTAAAACCTATTACATGTCCCATTTCTCTTTTTATTTGTAACTTAGGTATGTTATTTGTGACTTTACGCTATTAAATGTTACACTTCGTTATTATCTGTGACTCTAACCTATTGAATGTTACACTTCTTTGTTGTCTGTGACTTTAAACTATTAAATGTTACATTTCGTTGTTATATGTGACTTTAAACTATTAAATGTTATAGTTTCTTCTTATTTGTGAATTTAAACTATTAAATGTTACACTTCTATGTTATTTGTGACTTTTAAACTAATGAATGTTACACTTTTGCGAGGCCTCCTTTGATGTAGGGCGAGCTCGAACTCGGGCTGGTCGTCTAGTTGTAGGTCCACCTGACCAAGGTTCCCTTGTCTCAAAAAGAAAGGGAGAATTGCTTCTACCCACCCAGATCTAAGAAGTCGTGTACTCTCCTCTCTGAGAAAAAGTCAAACTTTGAAACACACATTGACCTCACCTTTTAAGCAACAAAAATGATACAGGCACACCATGTGCCACATCCTCAGCCACACTCTCCTCTCTCTGCTACAGTAACCACACACTCTCCTCTCTCTGCTACAGTAACCGGGGTGGTTACTGTAGCAGAGAGAGGAGAGTGTGGCACATGATGTGCCTGTAGGCTGTAGTGTCACTCTTTAAGCAAAGAGGCCCATGTGACGTACTCCGTTGCAATTAAAACTTAAAATACCCATTTTGCCCCTCATCATCAATTCACTTCAGTGTGATTTTTAAGGAGAGAGCACCACTTCCCCTTCCCATCCCCCCTTTTCTAACTCTTTCTCTTCTTCAAGTTCCTTAATCCAAAAAGGCTCGACTTTTTGAAGATGGACGAGGTGCTTCAACGTGATTTCTAAGGAGAGAGCATCACTTCCCCTTCCTCCCGCCCCCCCCCCCCCCTTTTTTTTTTAAATTCTCTCTCTTCTCCAAGTTCTCCAAGTTTCTTAACCTAAAAAGACTTGACTTGCTAAAGATGGAGGAGGTGATAGGGCGGTGGTCGGATCAGACGACGAAGTGTGGGGAAGTTAGGCTAATGAGTCCCATCGCGAGGGAGGAAGGTTGATGTTCACCGACATCTTTATTAGGATATGAATAACTGGGAAATCTAACACTACGGGCCTGTTTGGATTTGTAGGGGGTGAAGGGAAGTTAAGGGAAACTGAGTGAAGGGAAGGGAAGGGAATTCTCTTCCCCTTGGTTACACCCCAATTTGGGGGGTAACAATTTTTATACTATTAGGGGGTGAACCAAGGTGAATGGAGGTGAATGGAGATGAATTAACTTCACCTCCTAATTGTTCCCAAACAAGGTGAATGATTCCCCTAACTTCCCTTCACCCTCATTACCCTCAATCCAAACAAGCCTACAAGTAGAAACGTTTCCCGTACAAGTAGAAACGTTTCCCGTATTTTATATATCACAATTAATAAATAAGTGTCACAGGAAATAAGTAAAAGTCTCAAAAAATAATTATATATCACACTTAATGAATAAATGTCACAGCAAATAAGTAAAAAATCACAGAAAATGACTATGTACCACAGTTAACAAATAAGCATCACATGAAATAAGGAAAAAATCACAGAAAAAGTACATGAATCACAATTAACGTATAAGAGTCACATGAAATAAATAAAAGTCACAGAAAATAACTATGTATCACAGTTAAGGGATAAGTATCCCTGGATATTAAAAAAAGTCACAGAAAATGAATTTGTATCACAATCCATCAATAAGTATAACATGAAATAAGAAAAAGTCATAGAAAACTACTATGTATCACAGTTAAGGAGTAAGTATCACAAGATATCATAGATACTGAATAACTATCACAACAAAAGCAAATATCTTACATGAAATTTATAAATAACTACTTGATACTTGTCCATTTGTGACAAAATGTATTAGGATGAGTAGATGTTGGGAAAAGCAAGCATAAAAACAGATCCAAAGTTATACAGAACAAACCATACATGAAAGAAAGAAAAAAGCAGAAAGTTAGAAATATCATATTAAAAACACTTCAAGTTTGAAATACTTCATAGAAGTGTTGAATCACCCTCTTAACAGAGGACTGAGACCTTGAAGAAACTATGCCCCACCTACGATAGCGTTAGGTCTGCACAATACTTCTGACCAAAGATGAGACAACTGCAGTCCAAAAAAGTGCTCTTTTCTTGTAAACACCACGACTACTTCTTCAGTTTGCTAGGACCTCTAATACTTAACAGCTTATAGAATTATTAAAAGAAGAAGAAGATAGGAGATTTTATTTTTACGTGTGTTTCAAATGATCAAAAGAAGTCCTTTTATAAGGTTCATGGGAGACAACGATTTGAATTCCGGTTATTGCAATGTTTGTAACGTCTGCAATAAAACCTATTTAATCCTTGTAACGTTTGTAACGTACGAAATGTTTAGTTGGTTTTAAGTGAGCACATGCAAAACATTTAAGCTCGTTTAGAGACAACATGTGCAAAAAGAGCAAGCGCCCGGACCACGTGCACCAACCCGCTCGCATGTCACGCTCGCTTATATACCAACACAAGTGTATAATACTAACACCTTAGTTATACTATATATACCACGTTTGTTAATTTGAACCAACTAAAATGCATTCAATTAGCCAATGTGGGACTAAAACTCACATACTACTTATTAAACACATTTTATTTTTTATCTACGGACTCCAATCATTAAATAATATCTTTCCATAAGAGCCCTCTAAGATTCATTTATTTCAACAGTAGAAACTTAGGTCATGGCTAAAAATGATCTGATTGAGCTCTTTTTTTCAATAGAAAAAATGACAATTAAACTTAAAATGCCTATGAGTTGTTGATATTATACTCCATTACTAAAATTTATAAGAAAAATTCCTCAAGGACCCAAAATATGGGACTAATAGAGGGGACAGGTGAGGTGTCTCCCTCCTATTGGATAATGAGTTGGCCATCATTGATGGCCAACTCATTATCCAATAGGAGGGAGACACCTTACCTGTCTTCTCTATTGGTCTCATATTTTGGGAGGAGCACTGTACACGATTTAGAGCTGAGTTGCTGATTACTAAAATTTGAATGTATTCCCCTTGATTCGAACTCATAATATTTGTACAATGCTACAAATAACAACAGTTTCAATCATGCCTAAAACGAGTTACAGTTTTTCTTCCTCTTTCATAACTATCTTTTCTGTTACAGTTCCCGAATTTATCAGAATGGAAGCTAATTCAATCAATTTGATTTTTCTTGTTGTCTAATTCTTCAGTAGCGCAGATTATTTTTGGAGGTCGCAAAGTGGCAACAATAAAGGATCTCAATTCTCCCATCTCCGCCACCTCCAGGAGTATTCCCTCAAAAAATAATATGCTTCTTCATAGACTTTCTATAAACATTTATTTCATCATATGCTTTCTGTAAATAGCAACCAAATCTATGGGGGAAAAAACGAAAAAGATGGGGGAAAAGAGTTACATAAGATCTAAAAACAAAGATACTTAATTTAAGTTTTAAAATTGGTTTAAGAACGTGAGGTCACCATGGATTTTGGTCATAAATTGGGGCTTTGGTTTCCTCTTTTGTGTGCGAGAATAAGCGGGATAAGGGGATTCTTAGATTGGGGTTGACAATCGTATTTATTTCATCGAAAAACCTAATTTTTCTAGAGATTTAGAGTCAAATTTAGGGGGTTTTCCTCTTTGATAAGAAGAAGGGATTTGGATTCTCGAGAGCGTTTGAGAAAGATGGGGTTTAGAGAACTTGAGATTCAGCGCTCTTTTATTTTTTATTAACGCAGAAGGGTAGTTTGGGTATTTATTCAAGGGTTGTGGGCTTCATGCACTATTTAGGCGTGTAAATGCATAAGTTAATATTTGTAAGAGCATCTCCAATGGGCCGGAAACATCCGGCCCCTTAGTTAAATTTAGGAAGACCCCTTAGTTAAATTTAGGAAGATATAAGAGGTTTGTGCCCCAAGGGACGGGAAAAAGATCCCCTTCACCCCAAGTCTCTTAACTTCCTCTCTAAATTAAGGAGAATGTTAAAGTCCCTTAACCTTCCACGTATAATTTTATATTAATAGATTTTGTTTTGAAGTTAATTTATAGTTAATTAAATTTAGTTACGTGTATAGTTAATTTAAAATAATATAATTAAGTTAATGTATAATTAATTTAATTTGATTAACATTTTTTAAAATGTACTCCTTATAATTTCTTAATTTAAATTAATTAATTATTTTTAGTTATTAATATTTATTTATTTATAAATAAACCACATATTTAATTAAATCCTAATCTATAAAATTAAAAAACTAAATATAATTAATTAAGTGGTAGAGGACTTTTAAGGGGGAACTATTGGAGGAGAACCAACCCATCCCTTAAAGTTCCCCTAGATTAAGGAACATCTAAAGGATCCCTTGGAGATGCTCTAATGGTCTTCAAGCATGCTCCTTTTTTTTTCTTCAAGCGGGAGGAGACATAACATTTAGTTTTCTGCTCTCTCTAAGCAATTTTCCCTAATAATAATAATAATAATTACTATCCGTTGGACAATGGAGAATGTGGGGTCCACAATTTGGAGAATTGTAGGCTTCACGTGGGCGTAGCTAGCAAACCGCGTGAGCATGGATGAACCAAAAGTGCGTGAGTGGATATCAATCGGGAAGCTGATCACGTAGAGTGGGGGCCACATGGGAAAACTTGTTTTTTGAACGTGTTAGGAGATACGACCCACCCGAGTGTCAGTCTATAAAATCCTATCCTAGGGTTTCGTGTGATTGTGATCAAGCAGAGGGGAAGATTTGGGCAGCGTTTTTCTTTGGCGGCTTCAGTGCAGGGCTTTGAAAAGCAGCGTGCAGAAGGGGTTCGCGCAGGAACAAAGGACAACCGGCAAAGACGCGGTACTAAAAGCAGAGAGCAGTTGCAAAGAGAGAGAAAAATCAATGGCTTTCTTTGGCTTCGTGCAAATAGGCTTTTGTGCTTTTGAGAGAGATATTTGTGTGAGAGTTTAGATTGAGTGATTGTAAACCCTATGTAGGCTGTCTAAAAATCACAATAGATAGTTGATTCCCCATCAAACACCAACGATGGAGGTTACAATCTGACGACTTCCAGAAGGCTACAATTTAAAGACTTTCACGTAGATCGCTGAAGGTTACAATCTGATGATCTTCACGACAACTGATGAAAGCTCTAATCAACAACCTTCACAATCAACATCAGGAGTTACAATTTGACGACTCTCACATATCAAAGAGCTAAAGCAAAGATTATAAAACGACAATCTTTGCAACGCTCTGACAGAAAGAGACTACAAATCGACGGTCTCTTCAAACCAAGACGTGGAAGTCCTCCCCGCGTACCATCATCAAGACGTAACACCAATTCGGCCGCAAACACAGCCTCCGAAGGCTGCAAACGCAGCTCACATTCAGCTCCAAAAGCTGCCAACGCAGCTTTCATCTGCTGCCAAACGTAGTTTCCAATAAACTGCCAACGCAGCTCATGTTCAACCGCAAACGCAGCATCTAACTGCTACCAACGCAGCTCATGTTCGGTCGTAAATGCAGCATCTAACTGCTGCCAACGTAGCATCTAACTACTGTCAACGCAGCTTCTAACAGCTGCCAACGCAGGTTCCATCTGTTGCCCAACGCAGCTCGCAAACACTGCGTTCAAACGCAGATTTCATTCTAGAATGCAGGATTTGCGTTTGACTCGTTCAAAATGAGCTGAACGATTGCAAAACCGTTTCCCACGATCTGAGGGGATCACAACTCCACTCAGGAGTGATTTGAGGGGCAGTTACATCCTATTAGCCCCACTTATGAGCGAATTAAGGGGGCGGTTACACCTCTTAATCCCCTATAAATAACTAAGAAATCAGCTTAGTTCGGATCTTTCTCTTGGGCAGCAAAGAAGAGATCTTGGGCCTGGATCTTGGGGGCTAGCTTTTGGATCCTTCTCCTTAGCAGCAAAGAAGAGATCTTTGGCTTGCCTAACTAATTACGGTTAAGATCAATCAACTCATCAAGAGTTCTAAAACTTGCCACACAAGTTCTTCACATCGTCAAATCGTGAGGAGGGGATACCGTTCTAGTGAAACAAGATGTCGGATCGTCAACGAGAAGCAAACTCGACGCGAGCATTCGAGGGAGGCATCTCATCGCTACCGTGAAGAACCCAGAATTAAATAAAGGGGAGAATCCAGATCATTCTCCTCTCTTTTGTAATCAGAAAATCCAATTGTAACTGAGATCAAAGGAATACAAATCAATTTTCCTTCGTTTCTTTTTACTGCAAATTTTCCACCAAACACCCTAGTTGTATTATCTCTTCTCTAATAGTAGATCTCCCCCTCCTTGCCTTGTGGACGTAGGCAGTTTGCCGAATCATGTAAAATTGGTTTGTTTGTGTTTATGGTCATTTTAATAGTTTTTAGGATCCCTCGACAAGTCAGTCCTAGAACTGATGAGAGGAAGAACCGATATCTCACTTTATTGAGATATTCGCTTCAGATTCTTATCTCCTTGGTGAGGTGAGAATTCTTATTGATCTTTCTCTCTTATTGTGCACCAAAAACTCTGCCGAAATTTCATTGCGCACAACAAGTGGTATCAGAGACCAGGTTACAAATCTAGGGTTTTGTCTTGGTTGGAGGAGTAGATCAATTTGGAGGCTCGTCTAGGGCTTCGTTTGGTGATAAATGTGAGATCTTTTGGTAAATACTCTATCTTTTTAGTTTTGGATCTATTCTTCGTTCGATTGGTGCGTTCAGAAAGATGTCGAGGAAAGAAGGTGCTTTGTGTGTCGAGGGTGGTGCTTCTGGCACGAAGACCATTCAAAGTTTGAATATCCACTCCATGAAGATAGATGTAGAGAAGTTTAATGACACAAACAATTTTGGATTATGAAGATGCGAGGTTTTGGATGCGTTGAACGGGCAGAATTTGGAGGATACCTTGGAGTTAGATGGCAAGCCAAATGATATTGAAGAGAAGGTTTGGAAGAAAATGAATCGAATGGCGTGTGATGTGATTAGGTCTTGTTTGACTCAAGATCTAAAATATGATGTGATGAATGAGACTTCTGCAAAGAAGATTTGGGAGACTCTCAAAAATAAGTATCTGACAAAGAGTGTTGAGAACCGCTTGTATTTGAAGAGGAGATTTTATCGTTTCCAGTTAAAGAAGGGAACCTCAATTAGAGATCACATGAACACCTACACAAAGCTTCTTACGGATTTGGCGAATGTGGATGTCATGATTGAAGCTGAGGACAAGGCGTTGCTGTTGTTGAGTTTCTTGCCCGACAAGGAATATGAGACCTTCGTCCTTACTCTGATTAATGGGAAGGCATCACTTTCGTATAGTGAGGTCACTGCTGCATTGGTGAATTATCAGCTTCGGAAGAAGGATAAGGAGACTTTGACTGAGTCGGTAGCAGAGGCGTTGGCCGCAAGAGGGAAGGGTCCAAACCGAAAGAATTGGAAGTCACAGTCTAGAGTAGGAAAAGATCAGTATGCTTGGTGTAAGGAGACTGGTCATTGGAAGAAAGACTGTCCAAAGCTAGACGAATTGATGAAGAATAAACAGAAGGGAAAAGAAAAACAACCATCATCAGAAGCAAACATCGTATCGGATGGTAATATTTCCGACTCTTCTATTTATTCGTTTTCTATCAGTCCTACGTGTAGCTATTCGGAGGAATCCGAGTGGATGTTGGATAGTGGTGCGACCTATCATGTGTGCCCTAGAAGGGGATGGTTCTCCGGTTTTGAGAAGCTGGATGGTGGTATGGTGTACATGGCTGATAACCGTGCATGTTAGATCCTTGGGATAGGAAGAATTCACATAAAAATGTTTGACGAGACTGTTAGGGAGTTAAATGATGTGAGATATGTTCATTCTTTGAGGAAGAACTTGATCTCAATTGGAGCTTTGGTTGGAGAGGGTCTAAATGTTCGAATTAAGGACATGGTTCTCAAGATTGTGGAAGACTCTCGGATTGTGATAAAGGGCGTCAGGAGGAATAACTTGTATTACTTGACTGGAGGTATAGTGGCAGGTGGAGAACTGGCGACTTCTATTGATTCGACTAGACTGCAGCATTTGAGGCTTGGTCATTCCGGTATCGATTCCTCGCATAGATTGAAAGAGGGTGCGAAGACCTGTAGTTTGAAGTCCAGTGAACATGTTGATGTGAGCAAGAAGACCGAGGTGAAGTGTGGCACCTCTATTCACCGTGTTAAGGGTCGTTCTAGAGGAGTTCACGAGGATGTTTGGAGGCCTTCCAAGGGGCATCATTGGGAGGTAATAGACGTTTGGTTTCCTTTGTTGGTGGCTGTTCTAGGCATATTTGGGTTGCAATCAAATCCCCTTTGGAGAAAGTCCTAGTAGTATCCAGCAGATTGAAGAAGTGTGTGATAGACAGAAAGGTGAAGGTACTCCATTCTGGTTTTGGTAGGAGTTACAAGATGGACCTATTTCTGTATTGGAGCCGAGCTCACAGCATTACGAGACACTTCGTTAGAAAGGAAATCTTGGGGCAGCTAGATAGGATGATAAATTTGGAGAACTGTGTCTTTCTGGAGGAGGATAGGTCTTTGTTGTCAAGCAATAGTTTGTAGAAGAGTTTCTGAACTGAGGCTTCGACACATTTGAGTCATCCTATTAAAGAGTTATCAACTGCTATGATTGGAGGTAAAACTCTATTGGAAGATAGGTCTGATTGTGTCACTTTGGTTGAGGCTTCGATGAGGGAGCTAATTGACTCTCAGTAGGTGGAGAGTTTTGGACAGACCTTAGAGGTATCGCAACGGGTGGAGAGTGATGCTACTCCACATTGGGTAAAGATTACTCCAGATCATACTGTATCATTTGGGATTCTAACTGAGGTGACACAGCTTCGGGATCAATTAGTTTTGGATGCAGATGATGAGTTGGATTTTGATTCGAATGCAGCTGGCAGACATAGTTTGGATATGGTCATTGGTTCATCTCAGGTGAAGGTGTTTGAGGCCATTGGAGGTGCTATCAGCCGCAGAATTGATGATATTAGAGAAGGGTTGCGAACTCTTCTATTTGATTGAGGTCGTTCGTGGCCATTTGGGTGAACTACGTTCGGCTTGATTCCTTAGGCAAGAGGATACGTAGGCAGTCTTTATGATGCAGCCAGGTTGGATAAGTTGATGGGGGTGAGATTTTTGGACTCTTGTTTGGGTTCCCGACTTATTATGGATTGAGTCCATTGTCGTGACTTAACTTCACGGCGTACTGGACACAACAAGTGTGACATTTGGATGCTTTGATGTCGGCTCAGTTTTGAAAAAACTTCGTCTAAGTGAAGAATTGTTGGACAACGGAGAATGTGGGGGCCACAATTTGGAGAATTGTAGGCTTCACGTGGGCGTAGCCAGCAAACCACGTGAGCATGGACGAACCAAAAGCGCGTGAGCGGATATCAATTGGGAAGCTGATCACGTGGAGTAGGGGCCACATGGGAAAACTTGTTTTTTGAACGTGTTAGGAGATACGGCCCACCCGAGTTTGTCAGTCTATAAAATCCTATCCTAGGGTTTCGTGTGATTGTGATCAAGCAGAGGGGAAGATTTGGGAGCATTTTTCTTTGGCGGCTTCAGTGCAGGGCTTTGAAAAGCAGCGTGCAGAAGGGGTTCGCGCAGGAATAAAGGACGGTTGGCAAAGGCGCAGTACTAAAAGCAGAGAGCAGTTGCAAAGAGAGAGAAAAATCAGCGGCTTTCTTTGGCTTCGTGGAAATAGGCTTTTGTGTTTTTGAGAGAGATATTTGTGTAAGGGTTTAAATTGAGTGATTTTAAACCCTAGTTATATTATCTCCTCTCTAATAGTAGATCTCCCCCTCCTTGCCCCGTGGACGTAGGTAGTTTGCCGAACCACGTAAAATTAGTTTGTTTGTGTTTGTGGCCATTATAATAGTTTTTTGGATCCCTCGACAAGTCAATCCTAGAACTGATGAGAGGCGAGAATTCTTATTGATCTTTCTCTCTTATTGTACACTAAAAACTCAGCCGAAATTCCGCTGCGCACAACACTATCATCATTATCATCATCTTCGTCATGATCATCATCCTCTAAGAGCAATGCACATCAAAAAAAGAGTATCAGACTAATGAAACTAACATCACTCTGACTTGTGCTGTCTACTACAGAAAGAAAATACGGTAGTAGATTTGCTAATAGGTTGAATTTGGCTGAATTATCATATTGTTATTCAAAATAGACCCTATTTATCATTTTGATATTTAAGCCTAACGTATCTTTTGGTAATTAAAATTTGGCAAAGGGACAATTGGATACCAGTGTCGTCGGTCAATTTTTCAGGTGAGAACCATAGCTTTCCAGTGGGAAAACTTCTTCCACCCCTGATCTTCTACGCTTATTGTATTTTACACCATTCTTCCCCTTCAACCTCCCCAAATTCAAATTCTTCTACCGCTTTACCCATTAAAATCTCCTTCTTCCTCTCTTCCTCTCTCACTAATGGTGCCCCCTTTTTCTCCTTCAATTGAGACCAAAACCCTAATCCAAATGATCAACCCTTCGTTTGGATTAAGATTTGGTTTTGAATAGGAGAGATTGAAGGAGGAGGAGGAGGCTCCATTGAAAAAAAAGGGGGGGAGGCGGGGCCCGGGGGTAGATAAATGAATAGATTAAAATTGAGTTTGGATAGGTTGAAGGAGAAGAATGATATGAAATACGATAACTTTAAGGGATACAAGGGTGGAAAAAATTCTGGCCAGAAAAATTTACCGCCAAAAAGATCTGTTACCCAATTGTCCAATTGTCAAACTTTATATATAAGATACAGTAGATAATTTAAATTCAAAGTGATAAATTGTTTTCGTCAAAAGTTGGTCTTGTTGTCGAATTCATTATATCTTTGGTCGATTACAATAAATTCAAAGAAAACAGCCTTTTTATAAGACTCTTTTACACAACAAAGTGAAAATTACAACTCTTGAGAAAATAAACGCAGGATCGTTGTTTGGATCACTGCTTTTGTGGGATCTTTGTCTGTGCCGGGGACGCTTTAGCCCGTGGACCACCGAATCACAGATCCTGATTGAATCGTGAAGGGTTTGGCTTAATGATTCTTCCTTCGTTTATCGAAGTTAGAATTTGAAACGATATCTTATCAAAGTAAGATAGTCGTTCTTCTTGAAATCAAGTCAAAGCCTGAATGTCAAGGGATGGCCAGAAGCTCTGGAACTCTGCTCAGTCTGCTCCAAAGTACTCAAAAATGATCAGCCCCCCAAAGAAATCAACTCGGGGGTATTTATAGACCCCGGGGGAAAACTGTCTTCCGAGACAGTAAATTTGCTGTCTCGCCCGGCGAGACAATAAAACACTGTCTCGGAACTTCTCAACTGCCTGACAGTTTCTTGTAACTGCCTTTCCACGTTTTAAAACTCCGTTATTCTGGCAGTTGTCAACGTGATTCTCGCCCATGATGCTTCCCACGTTCCTGAACAGTTGGTGGCCACGTGTCGGCGGTTTATCCAACTGTTTCTGAGCTTTTAAACATTGTCTCGTAGACGAGACAGTAAAGTCTGTCTCGCCAGGCGAGACAGCAAAGTATGTCTCGCACGGCGAGACAGGAAAGTCTGTCTCGCACGGCGAGACAGCAAAGCATGTCTCGCACGGCGAGACAGCAAAGCCTGTCTCGCGGGCGAGACAGCAAAATCTGTCTCGCGTGCAAGACTTGTGTTCTTTCGACTTTTTTGGATGATTTCCTCTTGAGCTGTATTTGGATATCCTTCAGCATTTTTGACGCCTACATAAATAAGGTCTATTTTACATATCGATCCGCTCTGTACTTTATTCTAATATCAATGAGGCAACTAACAAATTCTATAGCAACCTAAGTCCTACTATCAATAAAACCTTGCCTTGCATCGTGTCCTAGTGTGATGTCCCAGTTCTAGTCCCACATGAGAAAATGAAAAGAATTATAATAAGGTTTAAACGATACGTCAAAGGTTCCAGTGTAGAGTTAGCTAACTAATTTTGATAGTGGTTTAAGCTAAACAACTCGCTGCACTCAGTGAGTCTCACAGCCTATATCTCGCCGCATGACTCGTAGGCCAAGGGTGTGACACTCAAGAGTGTAGAACACAAAAGTATCATTCGGTCGAAAGTGTATACATGAGAACTAAAAACAATAGTCCACCTATTGGAAAAAATCCACCTACATATATGATCAATTTTTAAATCTGAAATGCACAGCAACTGCAGCCTATATAGTATAAACAACTATATTGATAGTCGGGAAAAATTATGAAAGAGGCGTTCATGTATGTATTACTTTCGTCACATTAACCAACTTGAAAAAGAGAGTGCACGCAATAGAACAATATATTAGATCAGCGTGGTAAAGCCCATAACGACATGTACGTGTACTGCAGAAAACTAATTTTGCTAGCTCCTACATGGACTTTGAAGGGTAGAATATCAACATAAAACAATATGCATATTTATGAGCAATACATTTGCAGTGTCAATTGGGAAAAAAATGCAGAACAGTTTCAGTCAAAATTGCAATCCAGTTTCAGTCAAAATTGCAATCGTAGCTTACAACGTAAACGCAGTTAAATTGCAAACTGGGGAAATTAGTAACAAGGCAAGAAAGATCTATTACAACACAGAAACCACTAGAAATAGATAGAATTTCAAACGAACAATAGTTGGGTATGCAAAGCCACCCCAATAGTTCATATAACTTTATTACCGGAGTTCTCAGAACAGTTTACATCCAATTGTGACAGTAAACTCACCCATAAAAAAAGTAAGGAAACTGGAGTAGAATTGGAATTGCTTTATTATAGTCCAGAAGTTAGAAATTCAATCTCCTCCACTTCTAAAACTCAAATGTTCTAATGCAAATCGCTGCCTACTTGAACTGCACCAAACCTGGGATAGGTCTTCTCTTAACTCGAAAACTTACAAAGCCTTTGCAGACGCAACAACATTCTCCACTGTCAAACCGAATTCCTTGTAAATCTTTCCAGCAGGAGCACTTGCACCAAACCTATCAATCCCGATGGCTTTTCCCTTCTTCCCTACATACTTCCCCCACCCCAATGTTGACCCTGCTTCAATAGAAACCCTAGCCTCAACACCGCTAGGGAGCACACTCTCTTTATACTCTTCCGACTGCTCCTCGAATAACTCCCAAGACACAAATGAAATGACCCGAACTGCCTTCCCCTCTTTCCTCAGTTCATCCGCAGCCTTGGCAGCAATCTCTAGCTCAGAACCCGTGGACATTAGAATGAGATCAGGCTTGTTTCCTGAAGAGTTATCTGAAATGATATATCCTCCCTTTTCTACTCCTTCAATTGAAGTTCCTGGAAGCTGAGGAAGCTTTTGCCTTGAGAGAGCAAGAACAGATGGCCTCTTCCTGTTGAGAACCGCAACCTTGTAAGCTCCTGCTGTTTCAGTACCATCAGCTGGCCTGAGCATCAAAATGTTGGGCATTGCTCGGAAGCTGACCAGGTGCTCGATGGGCTGGTGGGTGGGCCCATCTTCTCCTAGCCCAATTGAATCATGGGTCATCACATAAATAACTCCTGCCTCACTCAAGGCTGAGATCCTCATAGCAGCCCTCATGTAATCAGTGAAGACGAAGAAAGTAGCACAGTAGGGGATAAGACCAGGGCTATGGAGGGCAATGCCATTGCAAATGGCACCCATTCCGTGTTCTCTGACACCAAATCGGAGGTTCCTCTCTTCAGGTGTTTCCTTCTGGAAGTTTCCGAACATCTTGAGTAGTGTCATGTTGGATGATGCCAGGTCAGCACTGCCTCCAAGAAATCCAGGGAGAACTGTAGCAAGTGCATTCAGGCATTGTTGTGATAGATTCCTGGTAGCATCAGCTGGGCTTTCAGGTGTGTATGTCTGTAAGACATCACAAGATATTGTGTCAAATATTATTTGGATCGGTCTAAATTATTAACGAATAAAGGAGTAAACAACAATAAAGCTTGTTGTTACCGTGGTCAACTCAACAGGAAAGATGTCTAGACAAAAGGAGAGCAATAACAAACCTAAATGTAGACAGATATATAAAGAGAACAACACGCAAGGATTGACTGCGATTCAATATTATCTTGACCTATGTACAGGCGAAGTCAAAAAGAGGAATTCACTAATCAAATGAGATCGCAACAAAAGAGATCACTCTCTAATCTCACTCAAGTTCGTTACTTACACATTGCTCTTTCGCACTCTTCATCACCATCTGAAACCTTCGTTCATAATGAATACATTTTAGCATGTAATGGAGTAACAGTAGAGCTAATTGGTCAGTGGAATGGTTCTCTAACCTAATTATACATAATGTAAGTATGAAAGAACGCAATTCAATTTTCAGTTTGCTTCATTTTCAGTTTGCTTCTTCAATATTCAAGTTATCTTAACAAAGCTTGTATCCTGTAATATTGCTGTCAGTTTTTCTAGGTCAAGTGGTTCATCAAATTGCTTAGAAATAGATAATCCATAAAAAGCTAAGAAGTGGGGCTACTTATTAGAAAGTATGAGTCTGTCTGAAACCAAAATAATAATAATAATAATAATAATAGTAATAATAATAAATAAATAAATAAAACATAGGGACTTGTCACCACTTTCCTATGCAACACTTCGAGATTGTGGATTAATAATGATCTTAGTTTCTATGCATGGTAAATCCTTCTGGCCTTGGTCAATAATCTGTTTCTCCATCTGTATGAAGACATCAGATTAGGCATTTCTTGAACCTTTTCTATGCTGTCACCAGCAATACCAATAACAACCAACCCCACCATCACCCCACAAATGCCAAAAGGGAAAACAAAGAAGAAAAACCTTCTTCCTCCATCATCCTCTAGCCTCTAGGTATAAAAATTCTCAAAGGACTACTTAACTATGTTAGCAATAGATATATATCCACACCATATTCCCATCAGAGGACATGAACCTACTTCACAGTTCTTTTGTTTTTAGGACCACTTTACTCCTCGTAAATATCCTCCCTGTTATCCTAGGATGGACAAGCACAATAGATACGGTTAGTATCCTAACATCTACCATCACTACAGTCTTTTCAGGTTAACATGATGATATTTTCCAGAAGGATTACCAGGTTCAAAGGTCGATGCGAATATTTTCCATAGTTTTCTATAAGCATTTCCAGAGTATTGGCAAATAACATGTATGCTTCAAAAAAAATTATTCCAACTTGAATTATTGCTTAAATTTCTGAATTTGTAACCGTGAGCACATAAATCTGATAGAGAAATATTCAGGTAGGGGGAGAAAAAGTTTAGGCATAGTCAAGCTGTTTACCGGAAGAGCCTTCTCCCATCCTGCAGGCAATTCTCCGGTGATGATTTTTTTCAGCTCTGCAGCCTCCTCCTTGTACTTCTTCTCATACTCAGCAAATTTGGCATTCCATTCCGTTTCAACGTCAGCACCCTCAGGTACATGGCGGCTCCAATGTCTAAGAAGAGTGAAACAATAAGTTCTCTAAAAAAAGATTGGCTAAACTGGCTGACTAAAAATAAAATCATTTCTCAATATTGCACACCTCTTCACTTCTTCAGGCACATGGAATGCCTCATGATCCCATCCAAGGTTCAGTCTGGTTGCATCAACTTCCTTAGCACCCAAAGCACTTCCATGCACGCTGTAAGAGTTCGCCTTGTTTGGTGATCCATAACCAATGGTGGTTGTTACCTACAAAAAGACAAACTCTTCTAGATTACACTCTAGCACTACAACTACAAGATTAAATACGAGGAAACAATGAAGAGTGTGTTATAAGAAAGAACCTTGATCAGTGTTGGCTTGTCCGTGACAGCCTTTGCCTCTTTGATTGCAGCACGGATCTCATCATAGCCAGTGTTTCCATTCTTGACCCAAATAGTATGCCACCCGAGAGCCTCGAATCGTGCAGTCACATCCTCAGTGAATGCAATTTCTGTATCTCCATCAATAGAGATGTGGTTGTCATCATAGAAAGCAATCAATTTACCTAGGCCCCAGTGTCCAGCAAGAGAACAAGCTTCATTTGAAACTCCCTCCATTTGACAACCATCCCCAAGTATACAATACCTGAAGTAGTGCATGAAAATGAATTCAACGGTAAGATTGGGGATTCTATGCAATGAATCATAATTATAAGTTGGAGCTAAAGAAGGTGCATACGTATAATGGTCGATGACCTCGTTGTCCGGCTTGTTGAATCGGGCAGCCAAATGTTTCTCTGCAAGTGCCAGCCCTACAGCATTTGCAACACCCTGCCCCAGAGGACCTAGACCACAAAGTATAAATACAACAAGATGAGAAATTTCAACATTGCAAGATGAGCACTTTCAACATTGCAAGATGAGCAATTTCAACATTGCAAGCTTTCTTAATCATTCGAGAAGCCTACCAGTAGTGACTTCAATCCCTGGTGTTTCAAAGTTCTCAGGGTGACCAGGGGTCCTGCTTCCCCACTGCCTGAAAGCCTTCAAATCCTCCTCCTGAAACCACACAAGTCATAACAATTTACTTAAAAGAAAGTTACAATTCCACCAGTGAAAGTAATTTTTGCGCGAGGATTACCCAGATCAGCACATCAATCTACGAGGCTTTAACACAATATGCCCTTTATAAACTTGAATAATAAACACCCCTACTCTATTTGCATATTTACCCTCCAAGTCTTGTTAATTTATCCCTTCATTCTTTAACACTAACTCTCAGTTAACACCGTCAATTTTAAAAGTGAGAACGGATAAATGACGATAATACTCTCTTCCAAAAAAAATAAGGATTTTTTCACATATACCCTATCCCCAAATCTGCACTTTGCTTATTTACATCTATGAATTTTGACGTTGTTAAAAGGAGAGGGGTGTAGAAATTCAATATGTGAATGTAGGAAGCAAATATGCAGATGCGGGGTCAATCTGCAAATAGAATAAATTTGATGGGAATATATGCCAAAAAAAAACCCAACAAAATACTGGTCACTCTTTCTAATGAATAAAGGAGGTGTTCGTTCGCATGAAAGTGAAATTGGAAGTGTATAAATGACATACTTTCAACACTTCAGATATTAGTTTTATTGAACATGTATGTGAAACTAAAATACGAAAAGGTCAATATGGGATTTAATGCATATTTAACTTCCCCTAAAAAAGTGTCGAAGTCATCATGAAAATGAAAAGTTGGGGCATCTTGATTAAATAATTCACTTACTAACAACCATTGGAAGTACGATATAATTTTAATAAATAGATAAAATGATATTACATCATTTATTTTTCTAGTTTCAACAAAAATTTGCAACAAAAGGAAAAAAAATGCAGTTCCCTATTTATAAGGATGCACTTTCACACTTGTGAATAAAGTGAATTACAATTTCACCTCACTTTAGGTTGGTGAACGTCACTTTCTAGAAATCAACTTATAAAATAAAAAACTTCGAATCCTCTATTGTAAGCTAGATCTATCCTAACTCTCTAATCCATCACCCAAAAATAAAAACTACAATTTCAACGCCCAATTAAGATCCAAATCTACAAAAGATTTGAAGTGGATCAAACAAACAAACAAACAAACAAAGAATCATACCTTGACGCTGTCGTATCCAGCAAGATGAAGCAGAGCATAATGAAGCATGCATCCATGGCCAGCTGAGAGCACGAACCGATCGCGATTGAACCAGTAAGGGTTCTTAGGGTTGTACCTCATGATCTCGTCGAACAATACGTGGCCAATCGGCGCGCAGCCCATCGGCAGGCCCGGGTGGCCCGAGTTCGCCTTCTCCACCGCGTCCACCGCCAGGAACCGGATCGCGTTGACCGACTTGTCGATAACGGACTCCGACGTGGCCGCCGACACCGCCTCCACCGCCGCCGCCCTGATGGGACCCACGCGGGCCGAGTGGAGATCCCTCCTCCTCTGTAGTTTCTGCGAGAGTCTCAGGCCGGTGGGCCCGAAGGACAGTTGGTTGGGCTTTGTTGGGCCGCGGCCCGAGATGGCCGGGCTGATGAGGGCTTTGGAGGCGGCCATGGAGGAGGAGGTGGCGGCCATTTTTCTGGTGTTTTTTTTTTCGGGGAAAAGATGGAGATTTTAGAGGGAGGAAGGCTAATTAGCTGGATTTAGCCGCCCTGTGGATATTTACGCCTCGTTTGGTACGTGGGAATGAAGTCAAGTGAGAATGGAATGGAAGAAGGAATGGAATGGAATGTATGTGGGAATGGAATGGTCATTCCCATTCTCTTGTTTGGGTGCGTTTGTAGAACGAAGCTAGAATGAAAATCTAATTCTCATTCTCATGTTTGGTATCACTAATTCACAAGTGAGAATGGAATCTCATTTTCTAATAATTCCCTTATAACAACATAGATTTTTAATAAGATAAAAATAAACATTAATGATAATAACTAAAAAAAATTATTTATGCATATGTTATATTAATCTAGGTATGTGTTATACTAATGCACATGTTATCGATCAGGTGTATGTTTCGTTTATATTTTTTAAACAATTCTCACTATTTCTTAGTCTTAAAAAATTAAATAAAAATAAATAAAAGATTATCGCATCTTTCATAGGTCCAAAAAATATAAAGAATGATATCAACAATCCACAGTTCTAGATATATAAATTAACTCATTTGATAAAGTACCAAAATCACCCATATCATAATAAAAAAATCCATAAAACAATACCAACTAAAATAATAAGTTTTGAAATAGCAAAATGATATACTAATTTGAAAAAACCTAACTAATTAATAGGGGTATAATTGAAAAAAACCATGATTTTTAAATTGATTCTTATTATTAATAGGGGTATAATTGAAAAAAAAACTAACTATTTTGATTCTCCCCTTGAATGGGAATGATCATTCCCTATCTTCTCACTTGGAATGCCCATTCCCACAAAAAGTGGGAATGGCCATTCCATGGGAATGGTCATTCCAACATCTAAAAAGTAATTTTGTTTGGTATAAGGGAATGAGAAGTGAGAATGGCATTCCATTCCACCCCATTCCTACGTACCAAACGGGGCCTTATTTTAGATACGATCAACTGACCAAGGGTCTTTTTTGTTAATTTATTAGTTCTCTCGGGGGGTGTTGTTGGTTGGTTTCTCCGCCTTCGAAGAGGTGGGCCCGGGTGAGTTAGGTGGCTGTTAGTGCCCATCTCGGGCTGGTATTTTTTTCGAGGGGCAGGAAAGCTTTTGGAAAGAACAAGGAGCTGAATTTGGTGGGTTGTTAGACATTGACTAAATTTCAAATTTATTTGATTTAATACTAAATTAGTCAATTAACTATTACACTGTGCTGGCCCACCACGAGGGCGTAGGTGGTCAGGGAAAAAACCGATAAATTCTATCAGAAACCCTCGTCCGTTCGATCTCATCGGTCTAACCTTGAGTGTGAGAATGAAAAGGTGAGATCTTTTCTTACGTAAGCGAGCCACCACCACCGCCTAGTTTTTAAACACCAATTTCTCTCTCATAGGAGGCTTTTTTTTTTTTTTTGTGACGGAAGAGAGCGGTCTGTTGAAGATGAGGTTCGTATACGTTCGAAAGACTCTCTCTCTCATTCCGGTTATCCGTATTCTTTGACAGAGGAGGGTGGACTGTTGAAGAGGAGTTCCGTACATGCTCGAAAGACTCGCGCATTTATTTTGATTTGAAGGGATTGAACTGGGAAGCCATTAGATTGGTATAGAAGAAAAAGATGATGTAACGTTGAATATATACAAATTGAACAAAATTTATCCAAACCAAGTTTTAATTACCAAAATCAACCCATTTTTTTTAATTACCAAAATCAATCTATTTTATGCCACGTAAGCTTAATCTTATTTCTTAATTAGTCGGAGTTGACAACCCTGACTGTTTATGGCATTAAAAATTAGGTTTAAGATTTCTAATTGAGGTTTAACAACTCCTAAACAATCGGAGTTAGCAACCTTAACTAATTAGGAAATAGGATTAAGCTTACGTGGCATAAAATAAGTCGATTTTGGTAATTAAAAAAAATAGATCGATTTTAATAATTAAAACTTAGTTTGGGTCTACAGTAAAAATTTGTTCTATACAAATTTCAAGAGTGGGGCTTCCCTCATCTGAAGCCACACCAAACATATACGCGAACAAATTCAAGGGCCACAAATCAAATGTATGCAGATGTTCATAGTTTACGGCTAGGCCCAAAGATACTCAGAAGTCGGAACATTGTTGTTCGCTATTATCTGCTTGAATGCGCGGAACCATCCAGGCAGAACAATTTCAGGAAAGAAGTCACTTAATGAGACCAAAAAAATCGATAGTATAAGAGAATATTATTGCCATGATTATCTTCTTATATTGATACAACACGAGTGAATCCTGATTCAGTACATCTCATTCCAAGAACTTAAGTTCATAAATACATCTTATCAGCAAAGTACTCTGGATGATTCTGCTGACTCAAAAAATAGCCTACGATAATATAAGACCTGCCACGGAAGAGAGAAAGAGAGATCTGAATTCTGTTGCAAAAGGGAGGGGGGGGGGGGGATATGTGAATAAGCAAATGCACTTTTCCAACTTACAGTCCAGAAGTAAGATCAGCTAGCATTTACAGAGCTATACTTGTTGCTCGATAGATCCATGGACGATAGATGTGAGCGATGGATGTACACGGGCTCTTCTCAAGGAGCGCGCTTCACTTTTACCCTGCGAGTATTCCTCACCCAGAGGCCATCTCGGCCTCAAATCATACTGTATCATCATGAAATACAATTGTCCAAATTGAGCAGAGCCGATCAGAATGTAAATTTGCAAGTTAATTTGTAGTTCATGTCGTATAGTTACTCCTAGGCATAAATGCCCACAAGGATCACTCCCTTCTAAAAGAACATAATATACCAAAACAATAAGAATTCAATTATCAAAACTAAAAAATGCTGAACAAGAACTCATCACAAGTCCTTGTTAGGCCATCATAAAGCAACAGCCAAACATAACTCATGTACTTCCTGAAGCCATAATCCAATAACAGTATTCTCCTTTATATCGGTTTGTATGCTTGGAACAAACTCCGTTGTCAGGCCTTACTTTATCGTAGAAAGCATAGCCAAATTTTCGCTTTTATTACCATGATGACATACCAAAATCACTATTATTATTGACAGTAAGTGAAAATACACCAATAGTTAGAGCACTGATAGGGAATGAATAAGCACACAAGCATTGCTTAGTCATAATAAGATAAACATTGATGATTATACTCATCGCAGCGATATTATCAGTCTATTAGTTGACATGGAACCCTAAAAACATGGAAAAAAGATTTGGTGTACAACAATCAATTCTAAAATACTAATGAATAATTTTTTTAAAAAAACCCAGAAAGATGGCAAAAAAGATATATAAAGGAAAGCATCTAAAGTTATACATAAACAATGCCCATACAAACCATAAAATCTTCGGGCTCATTGGCTGGTGGTGGAGGGTCATATCTTCCTACTAGAAAGTTCTCAATTCCAGTCCAAGCAACCATGACACCTATTAAAATAACAATCACAATTATTAACTTGTTTTAAAATGAGAAGCCTAATTGCCTGATCATGCCTGAAGCAAATCACAAATCCTTGGCACCATCAGTGACTCGTGAACTATTCAACCACCATGAAGAAATGTATTTTTTCCAATAGTAAAAATCTTATAAAAAAAAGAAGCATTGTAGGAGAAAAGGCTTAGACTCCAAGACATACATGTATCACCAGAAGTTAACGGTCCATAAACGCTCAGACTTGGAAACTGAGTATGTTCATATAGATGTTTTTACGGCTATTATACACTTCAACAGAGGTACATATTCCTTGGATAATGAGGTGTGAGTTCAGACACAAACCACAAATATAAGTAAACCAAAAGTAGGGTGGAAAAAAAAATGTTTCATTGTATAGCAACATGCTCCGAATCAGAACTGAAAAGCATAATACATATTGTCCATTTTTAGTAAATATGAATCTATTACGAGCAGAGTGTTTCCAAGATATTAACAGGGGCAGTTGTAATGAAAGCATATCATCTAGAACTGAGACCGTGCATAAAGAAGATGTTTACAGTTTCTTCCATAGAAAAGGAAATAACTAACACAGCGCCTCGAACACAGCGCCTCGACACTATTCGAAGTCTTAGATTCAAGTCATAAATTCAGACTGACTGCACAGTACATTACCTGGATCACAACATTTGGATGAATGTCGCATGACTTACAACTGAAATTTTCTGATATTACGCATCTGACTACAGGAGACTGATTGAGAAAGAAGTTTTCTATGAAAGATCACAGAGAAAAATCACATGTTTGTAGTTTCTGCGATTAGCCTATTACCATATTCTTGCCCCATCAGTTTTTCCTCTATCCCAAACAACTAAAATAAGTTAGCAGCATATTTGCATTACCAGGAACTATAACATTAAATTTTAGTAGTTTGGCGATAAACAGCTTATTCAAATGATCAGCTACCATACAACCAAGAATTTTAGCAATACTATACATGGTCATATCTTATAGGTATAACCAAATAGTCTCTTTGCTTGGTGGTATCCAGATGTTTAAGTTTTCTTAGTGGTAAAGAGTACGCAGCTCAGTATTCCTGTTTATAAACACAATGTGTGGATGTCTCGTACCATTGTCAGTGCAAAGGCTTGGAGGAGGACATACGAGGCGCAGACCAGTCTTCTTTACAATATGATGGAGACGACTTCTAACATATTGATTTGAAGCAACACCTCCTGAAACTACCTACAACTTACATGAAAATAACAACTTAAATGTTGAACATAGGTCACAAGGAAAGGAGTCTGACAGACAAAGGAAACATGTGATTCACATTACCAAGCATTTAATTGCAGGATCAATCTTCAATGCCCATTCAATTGCTCGTTCACACCTATCCTCCAAATGAAGTACGGCTACTCGCTGCAGAAACAGTCAAAAGCGTGAGGAAAATCTTGCTTTGCCTTGTGGCTTGTGCACAAGGATTGTAGTAGCTATCATAATTACAAATTGACTTTTTCATCAGTGTTGGTCGTGTTGGATGTCATACACACATTTTCACTTAAAATTGACTATGTTGTTAAAGGTATTTGGTTACAGAATTAGATGCCTCGTGAATAACTTTCAGTGAGTGCACGCGTGCGCGCGCGTGTTCATTACTATGTTTCTTTATTTTGATATATCAAGGATCTTCTGGGCATACTATCTTTTCTTCAATACAGTGAGTAATACCTTTCTTTTTTCTTTCCTAGTTAATTAAGATACTTGTCTTTTTTATACATCTCTTATTTTCTGACAACAGCTGGTGCCTCTGTTATTTCTCTGCTGAAAAGCATATCCACCTTCTTTCTTGCATGTATGATTATACATTTCCACTGCTGTTCTGTAAGACCATTGGCAGGCTTTCCCCCCTTATTATTTAGGCCAATTGCACAGGCATTTAAGTAAACCAGTACCAATGTCTTACCTGAAAGGAGGCAGCAATATCTGCTCGCACCCTTCTGTCATGATTACTTTCAGAAGAAAGAGAACTCGTGTCTGTAAATCTGCAGCAGACATTCACAAGCAATTATATGAAAAAGACTTGGGAGTTAATAACTGAGGGAAACTATGGTGGACCAAAAAGGGGAAGGTCCCTTGGATTAGCACACCAACCCCTGGACCCCATTTATCCAAGGGCTGTCCTCTCTTGCCACACCACATGTCCAGTGGATCACATCCACCAGAGAAGAGAGGAATTAATATGTACATGACAATAAAGTGGAATATTATGTTTAAACATAAGTTTAGTTAAAAATACAAATTATTCATGGCCTTTAGATCCGATAATAATTCTTCTTGAGTAATCAGTAAGAAAAACACATTGGTAAGTAATATTTGAACTTTTAAGTTCAAACTTTACGACGTAGTAAATGCATTTTCGGCAAATTTTATCACTATTTTCCCTCTGTCAGAATATATACAATACTTAGAAGCTTCCGTCAATGAAGGCATTACTCCAACAACAGTTAAAAGCTTCTGATATTCCTTCTGCTCATTACTTAACAATTTGACAAGCTCAAGGTTAAATGAAATGGTTATTTTCTGATTGAAAATCATGCACCCCATGGTGTGCTGTAGAAAGAAAACCACTCTTGCAGAAACATCAAACACAATTAAGGTCAACACAAGCATCTGAGCACATATGACCGGAAGCACCCACAGCAGGTGTGTGCGCGTGCGCGTGAAAATGCGCACATGTGAGAAATGGAGACAGATTCCATATTTCTTATTGCCATATTATATTGAATATTCCAGATACATTAAGATGACAATAGTTAGATTAGCATAAGCAAATATGTAATACATGACATGAAAGCATTTTATGTAAATATAGAATGGCACTTACATATTTCTGGACTCTATAGCCAGTCTAACTTGGGTCTTCAGACCAGCATATGAAAAATTACAATCCTTGTGTTGCCTCATTGGAATCTACATTGCAGAAGAGACATATTAAACTTGATAGAAGCATCAAGAAGATCAAAAACTTAACACCTAACGGGAACTGCAAAGACAATGAAAAAAGCAACGGATATAATGAATTAACTTTTCCTGTCAATTACAATCATTTAAAATCTCCTGCAGAAAACTTACTTTAAATTTAACAGAATTTTCATCACCTTCCCGAGCAAGCTCCTCAAGAGCTGGGCCACCACCTCTCCCCATATCAAGGCCAAGCCATCTAGCTGTCTTATCATATGCCTCACCAATAGCATCATCTATTGTTGTTCCCAGCTGAACATAATGACCAAGGTCACGAGCAAGAATCAGGAGATTATGTCCACCTGCGTAAGAATAGCATAAGAGATTCCAATTTTTGGTTCATCTTACAGCTGAACATAAGAAATAACCTATGAAATGAAAGTGAGTGAGGGAGGGATGGAGCAACAATCCCCTGTGTATTCAGATAAGATAAGCGCATGTGAAATCTGAAAAGGCAATACATATCTGTGTAGCACAAATTTTCGACCTTCATTACAATTCCAACCGTCAAATCTTAAACGGGGATTCCAGGTTTTGAATCCCTTTTTACATGAATAGCAAATATTCAAGAGGCAGATAAGACTTGATAAAAATATGTCATTCATTACGTACAAGTTTACATACAACCCACAAACAAAGCATATCATATAGAGGCATTTGGTCCATCAAATCGAAAGCATGACTTAGAATTTTGACAACATTTTCTTGTTATGTTTCATAGTCCTTATGATGTAAGTGTCCAGGAGGTGCATGCGAAAATTGATAAGTAGGGTGCATGTACTTCCACTATGCTGAAAGAATCAATATTAGCATGGAAAAGATCACTACTGACATGTATACACAGACGTACATTTATACATGCATACATACATATATATACACTGAATAAAATTGAAAAACTAGATAATACCGGAAAAATGCTACAGGATCCCAAAAGTAAAATGGATGTTCCATGTAATTCTCAGTGCTCTTTTTTCTTAAGCAAAATTGTGCTTTTTCTACAATCTCTGTGTTAAACTTATATAATATAAAATGAAGATAGACATCTTACCTGAAATAAGAAGAGCCAAGAATGGAAATTGCAGGTCCTTGTCCATCAGCCTATATAAAGAAACAAGCATAACAAGGAAGGAAAATAAACACAACATAAAATAAAATAAAGAAGTACAAGTTGAATTAAAAGTTACAAAAGTCATATTACACAGTCTGTTGCCTTTCCCTTGATGTACTTAAATATGAAGGACCTTCATTCTATTCTTGAACTCCGTCCAATATTGTGTTTTTCTGAGGACTTTCATTCTATTCTTGACCTTCATTCTTGTACTTAATTATGGTGGACCTTCATTCTATTCTTGAACTCAAAAAACACAACATAGATGGAGATGCAGAAACCAGGCAAACTATGAGGGTGTTTGGCAAGGCTTATTTTTTTAAGCTTATAAGTTTTGCTA
>BQKN01064223.1:40710-51111 GCA_022839385.1 Asparagus kiusianus
AGAGAATAAAAGATTGTAAGAGAAGAGAGTCTGAGAGTTCTTCTGTTTACCTCCCTCTGTAAATTAAGAGTGTTCTATTGTAAGATATATTGGATAATAAAGATATTATTTTGAGTATCGACCGACGATTTTATCTCACAGGAAAATAATCCTGAACCTTTTACTTCAATAGTAAAAAGAGAAGTCGAATGGACAAAAGCTTATTTCAGAAGTGGTTCTGTATCTAGAACCAGATGATATTTGGGCAATTACTTAGAAGTACATTTTGTGTAACAGCCCACCAAAACTGGCAGTTACTCCACCGGTTGTAGGAGATGTAAGGATTGATACATAGAATAACTTTTTAGTTGATTGATAATTATATGAAGCAGAAGATATTTTAGCCATTTGCATCAAGCTCAAACTTCTTGCATGAAAAAAGAGTCCTAATGATTCAACGGGTGGGATGGCGGAATGAACCAAGAACAAATTTATTTACTCTGAGAGGTCATAGATTGATCCCACAAATAAAGCAGGAAAGAGTCAATATCCGCCCGCGAAACCCTTTTATTCTTTTATTGGATTACAGTCTTGATTCGAAACTCAAATCTACGCATGATAGGAGATTTTTTTCAACCTAATTTTTCTCCATTTTGGTCATTCTGTACATGCTAGATCATGAATTAGTAACTGCATCCAATCTCTAAAAGTCTCAATTGTTTCGAATTTTCTATTTTTTGAATGGGATATTTACGGAATCCCCATGAATAGGATATAATATAAATATAGTATTAACAAAATTATAGTATTAACAGAATTTGTTATAACTATTCTCTCAAATCTCAAAAATTTTATTTCCCATTTATAAATATTATTATTATATAAATTATTATATAAAAAATGAAAAATAATCTAATGTACTAATGTAAAAGTAGAAAAATAATCTGACATTGGGAAAGGTTTGTCTTGTGTCTCCGTAACAAATGGTCCATTTATTTATGGGCGAACGACAGGGATTGAACCCGCGCGTGGTGGATTCACAATCCACTGCCTTGATCCACTTGGCTACATCCGCCCCTACCCCCGCGCACTGCTTTCAGTCTCTATCTACGATCAAATCCTTTCGAAGACCCAGCAGAACCTGCAGTTTATCTACAGAAGCTTCGACTATTTATATATGAAAAAATCCACGCGTAGTTCAAGTTTTCGCCCGATTCACCAAGGAATCTTTTGGTTGCTTTTGGCGGATTGCTTGCTACTAGGTTGGATCGGATGTCAAACTGTAAAAGATAAAAAATTCGGTATAGTATATATAGTATATTTGATTATGATACTATAGTAGTTCCATATTTTTTTTGACAAAAAAAATGTTGCGGAGACAGGATTTGAACCTGTGACCTCAAGGTTATGGCCTTGCGAGCTACCAAACTGCTCTACTCCGCGTCCACATTGGGTCAAGAAGGGGGTCAGAGGGATCAAAAACCGCTAATTCATATAGAGCCATCGAACCGGCCCAACCAGAAACTAGAGTTAAAGTTTCAATTAATTCCTGCCAATATCCACGCTAGGAAATTAAGAACATCCGCAGCAGCCAAGAGATCTCGTGGTAACAAAAATGTATTGTTCAGAGGTACATCAAGATTCAGTCGCCGGTTCATATTTCGTCGACCAATCCTTCCCAATTCGCATCTTTGTTGATTTTTTTTTGTAATTCCTTACATAAGGACTCAGAAAATACCGGATCCCCACCTATACAAGCAAATTGTTGATAAAACTCCAAAATAGCATTTTAAAAGATAAAAAATCCGGTATAGTATATATAGTATATTTGATTATGATACTATAGTAGTTCCATATTTTTTTGACAAAAAAAATTTGCCCTTCTTATCGCATGAAATGCTCGAATAACCCTTTCCGGACCTGACCTTTCTGCTTTGCTCTTTGGTCTCACTTCACTGCCGAATTCTCCGATCAAGGATTTTAGATCATATCGTCATTCTTTCAAGAGGACAGGACTCCAACTGATTGACGCCCCTGTCTTTCACTTACTTTTTGGCACCCATTTCGTTCGCCGCTACTACGGGAATCGCTCGCTCCCTTCTCTTAACGCTATAACCGCGCGGTTTGCCGACGATGGAACGCTAGCCCATGGAAAGATGAAGGTATGAGTCTCTGGGCACCATAAGCCTGCAAAAAGCTTTATGCTTCTATAATGAATGATCCCGAAAAACTAAGACAGAAATATCTGCATGAAACTTTTTATCCAACATTATCTCTGAAATCAAGTGCATGGATGAAAACTCTTCTTATGCAAAAGGGTATGAAAATTACCCATTTTTGGGCTAGCGAAAATCATAATGTCCCGCCTAGCTTCTCATTAAAACCCTTGATGAAGCTTTTATAAATCAAATCATAAACCATAGCTAACATTAAAGTATAGACAGCGGGATATAGCTAACCCATTTTATTATTACTTTGGGCCTGATTTGACATTGATCCAGAGGATAATTCTCATATACCAGACATATTCAGAGACTGGTTTATGATTTGATTACATGTCGTTCTAATTCTTTCACCTTGTTACTCAACATATAAACATTCTACATTCTTACAAGCAAACAATCAAAAGATAAACTGTAAGATGAAATTTAAGCAGACATGAAGTATATATAGAAGCATATAGACCAGTGGACCCTTTTTCCATTAAGGTTATTGTTTGGTAGTCAGAGGTAATTAGGTCTAATGCCACACTATTGTGTGATTTGCTTATTAGATTTAACCTTTATTGATATGATTAACATCATGTATATGCATGTAATGTTGTTCGTCCGAGATTGATGTCTACGACATTCAAAAATTCCTGGTACAGAATACAAATTTCACTTGAATAGGCTAGTACTCTGCTCAAGATATAGTTGTATCTAAGCAAAAAAACTTGTATAAGTAAACTCATGAGGTCAATTTAGCTGGTATGCACAAAGTTGCTGTACATTTTTGCACATTTTGGTTATATAGAGTGCATGAAAAACTTATGGTTCTTATTCAAATATCAGAGTAATTGAGGATATTCTATCAAGAAGATTATGCCCAACAGATGTCGGTGAACACTAGCTTTAACTATATTTGGATATATGATAGATATTATCTCTATGGTGTTCAATATTTTCTTCTTTTGTTGTATTTCTGCATGTATTTTTTACTTTGAGATGAGGATATTTTCAGAGTTTTCCACAAAAACATACTATACTTGCTAGTGGTGCCTTTGCCCTCTTGCCACCTGGCAGCTTCTCTGACATCTGGAACAACACAAACACTTGATAGTTTAGTAACACATTTTACATATTTGTCCTGACTCAAGGCTTCTAATTAAGTAGGAGTCCTGCATGGAAAAGATAAATTTATGTATTGGGGAGAAAGAATCAGATCTTTACTTTTTAAAGACGGGACTTCTATACACAGAAATGAATAAACCTTTATGCAAAACTAGAATTTTACCCAATAAAGTCAGGAAAAAGCTTATAGCTTTTGGTGAAATATTAAGAAATTGAGTACTGTGTTAATCCATCTAAACATCTACACTGATAATGTCTTTCTTAAAAAAAACCAGTTGCTATGTAATGAGACCCAATAATTACTGATTGATTTTTATAAAACGCTTGTTAGTGCTTCTTTTCTGACTTAAAATTATTAATTTCTTAATATTTGTGATCATTAGTAGCCTTCTGCTAACTAGTGCACAGTCTAAGCTTAGTTCTGAATAATAACAATTGTTAATGGTTATGATACAAGTTCGATATCGGAAATATATAGGTGTTTTGGTCAATGTAGTGGTTCTAGAGTAATTGATTATATTTAATTGACCCGTCATAGATGAAATATCACTAATTTACTTCCATTTTAGTATCTCTTCCAGCATTTTTCCCTCTGTGGTGTGGATGGAGTTTAATAGTTGTATTATAAAGCAGTGTTATATTGGAGACTGGGATGAATTTTAAATTCTTTCTGATTGTTCAGGAAATTAATTAAATTCAGATTTTGATCGAGGAATATTTCTAGCTTGAATTTCTACTGCTGAGATACTTCTGGCGCCTCTAATTTAATCTGCTTCAGTACAACTACCAGCTGTATTTGACAATAGTTGATCACTAAATGCTTCAGTTTATGCTGCTCACACCCTAATTCTCGTGTCTTCAAATCTTCTTTCTATATAGGTAAGCATGGCTGGAGAGTGGAGCTTTCTCATAACTCAAAAGGTGGTGGTGATGGTGGACGTGGTGGTCGGGACCGTTATGGGGGTGGTTCTGATCTCAAATGCTACGAGTGTGGCGAGCCCGGTCACTTTGCTCGTGAATGCCGGTTGCGCATTGGTCCTGGAGGATTAGGCAGCGGAAGGCGTCGCAGTCCAAGTCCCAGATACCGCAGGAGTCCTAGCTACGGTCGGAGGTAATTATATCGTGTATCTAGCTACAGATGCTTATGGAGATCTACTTTTACCTTGTTTTGCATTATATCCATTCGTTGCCTTAAGGATGTGATAAGAAAATCATCATTCTGCAATAATTGTGCTTGGTAACCATCTTTAATTATATAATATAGCTACCACAGGTTGGAGACGTCATTGGGTTGACATGATTCAGTTTTTCGCTTCAATTTGTTACCTTCTGGAAATGATAGTATAGTTGTGCTACAAAGTTTGTGTCTCAAATAATTTTGGCTGTTAGTTACTGTTGATGTTTTAACTTGTGGTTTTCATATCAATCTTAGGTCGGAAGAGAAAACCTTATATGCAGTTATAGAAATCGTGTTGTGGGTTGAGTTGTTCCCTAAACTTCCTTAATTCCTTGTACCAATAATATTGTGTTGTGTCTTTTGCAATTAGGGGAAGGAAGGATATAATTTTCAGCATTTTCCTTTATGCAGTAATTGTCTCTAAATGAACAGCTCTACATCAAGACCATACGCACTGGTCTCCCTGCATGGATATAGTTACATCTTTTTTATGAATCTGCTGTGTTCGACAACCATTAACCTGATTAAGGAGTTGAGTTGTGTTTGGCAAAAAACTGAACCAATTTGGCCCAGTTTTTATCTCATTTTTCTCCCCTTAACCAGGTTAAGATTAGACCGCTTCCCCTTGGGACCAACCGAGTCTGATGAAGGACTTAACTAGGTCAAGGAAGATTCGCAAAAACACACTCTTATAAATGCCACATAGTAATAGTTTACAAGCACTGCGAAGGGGTCGTCAAGCATGTGTTATCTACTTGACTGCCTGGGATATACTAAACATGATTAGATCTATTACGTGAGTGTGCCTCATAGGTCACAATCTTTACTTTTGGTCTGTCATGTTTAGCTGCCGAAACAGTTTGTTATCCATTTCCTATATTAAGTCTTTCTGTGCTGGATGCATAGGTGATAGGTATCTTGTGTTATTCATGTTAGTTAAATGTGGAAGTTAAAATCCATTACCACGCTCTTTCGTTAAGTTCTTTTGGTGAATTTAAATAACTAACGTGTAAAATCTTTACCTTGACTGAGCTTTGCAAATTTAGTAGTTAGATATCTACTTGAAAACTGTAGCATTTTAATTAGCGATAGAGGTTACTTATCAATCACTGAATAGTTGGGAATGATACTCTCGATGACCTCGAGTGAATTATAAGCATTGTTGTTATTGATGATAATGCAGATATGTAATGACATTACAATAGTTCTGATATTGGATACAAAAATAAATAAATAAATAAATAAAATTTTGAGGATATCAGTTTTGCTACTTCATAACTTTTATTTAGTTACTATGGGTTGATTGAAAATGCTAATCACTTGAATATTAGTTCTAGATTATTGTGTACACAATTTAATGTTTTTCATTTATATATTTGGCTTCATGTTTTTCAACTTGGATTTGGTGATTAACAAAGAAAACATTTACATTCTTGAAATCTACTTGTCTGAATAGGTAATATGTTCGTTTCAATTCTTCTACTGCGTAAGCTCATACAATGTAGTTTTGGATATTTCTACACGTCTTTCTCTGTTTTTTGTTGATATTCAATTTTTTGTATCTTTAATATCAATTAATTTTCAGGATTTGTATCTAACTCACGCATTGCACGCAAGCATGCGCACATGTACACCTGATACGATTTTAATGTATAAGCTACCAAGATATGGACGATTGGTGAGACCCATCCTAATAGTCTCATAGAAGAATCACATATACCTCAACACTCCTATCTCTTGAGAACTTACATTGCTAAATGAGCTGGCTGCTCATATCGAGTATTCCCATATTTGTATCTTCCTTATCAATTTGGGTCTAGGATTAATCCATCGAACTCACAGTATAACACAACTCACTTGTCAGTCGCATGCTGCTCCTCCTTAGAAAATGATAATGCATGTTGTTTGATGGTGGGATTCTAACTTATACTGCCTTTGAGCAGGAGCTACAGTCCTCGTTATCGTTCTCCTCGCCGTCGCAGTTTGACACCACCACGTCGCCGCAGCTACAGCAGGTCACCACCATCTCGCCATAGTCGTCGTGACATATCGCCTTATGCCAATGGGTACATCACCTAATTAGCTGATTATTTAATCATTTTGACTTTTTTCCTCCCACTTAAGTTTTTATGCTACAAGAGTAATATAAGAATTATCGTTGTTATTATATCCACTAACAGGGATAGGCGCCGCAGCAGGAGCTAAGAACTGTTTGATACTAGATGATCTGTATGAAGGGTAGCCCTATGTTGCTAATTAACTGTGTTTTAAAGAGCGATCCTGTGGGAACTTCTTAAACTTGGTTAAGTTTCTTTGAACTCTATTAGAATTTGATATATTTCCTATATCATTGTTGTTTTTTAATTAAGTAGGGATATATTACAAGGACCTGTAGAATGTCACTAAAAGATAATTTGTCTTTGTTTTCTTGTGTTGAGGAGGCGTGGTCTCGCTTTAGCGGCTCGCCACACTTCAGTACTCAATTGCTTTTGTCGTCCTACCTCACGTGGTTTTGTTCGCCTACACTGCTATCTTCATTGGTTCTTGCTCTCTAGATGCTTCTGTGTGCATGACACTTTCTCCCGGTGTGTTGATGACTCGACCCTTTATTTGTTTTTACACATAAGAGGCTCGAAGAGCTACATGTCAAAAGGTCAGAGGTAAATTGAATATGTTTCCTGAAGAATTGTGCCATCAGATTCTTATGTTTCAGACCTACAGGATATGTGGGTTCTGCTGGCCTTCTTCCTTCGGCTGCATTGCTGGAGTTGAATGCTTCAATGGATTTTGGTGGAGAAAGTTTGATTAAACTTAGAGTTAGGTGACCTACCCAAGTTTCACTTATGAAGCCGTGGATATGGTATCTACTTGTTACAGTTGCCTCAGTGAGCTCTTAAAGTTTTAGGACCACTTCGTCTCCATGAACCAAGGTCATCATCCTCTGATAGTCACTAGTCCTCCACACTATATTTTCTGGTTTATAACCAGCTAGGATTTTTAAGATCCTTCAGCGAGCTTCTAGAATTTTCAGAACTGCTTCAGAACTGCTTCGGCTTCATGAACCAATAACGTTCGCATATAGACATGCATATGTTTTCTGTAAGTAGTTTTTCCCCAGAAATTTCAACTATATTCATCTCATTCATTTTTTTCAGCTTTCTGCTTGCATCTATAATATGGAATTTCCAATTAAAAATCATTCAAGTCTTTTACAACAGTGAGAGGTACTTGCCTTGTATACTTGTTCATGGCTAGCTCGTCCTACTAAATTATGACCGTCCAAGAAACTTATCTGCCTCGTCCAACAAGATTACGACCCTCCAGGAAACTTATCTCTCAGTCTGGCTTGTCCTACAAAATTACAGTTCTCCAAGAAGCATTTGTGTTTCTCTCCTAACTTGCGAACTAGATGCTTCCTTATTTGAGCTGCTGTCAAAGAGGGTAAGCAAGCATAATTGGTGACGGATCTTCGTATGCTTACAGTTATTGGCTTCTAAGGACTTCATAAAACTTTCGTGGCTCACGCTTACTATAGAATGTTGATGATATGCAAATCTTCTACCGATTTCACAAACGCTTTGTTTGCTTAGAGCAGAGCTGTTATTGAATTTGCAGTCGCTTCTCTGTGCTATCTATTCGACTATAATTGAGTTAAGATTTCATGGTTCCTATTTTCTTATGACGCTGGTGTTCCTGGATATCATTCGTTGAAATTTTGTTTGCTCTTTTTTGGTGAGTTTTCTTTTGTAGCGTTCATCTTTTGGCCTCGGTCCTTGCTAGTCGAGCAGTGGAATTGTTATAGTGCTCTTGTGCTCCAACATTTTTTTAGTGACGGTTGATTTGATGAATTTATCTTCGGGAAAGTTGGATAAATGTTTTGATCATCTGACAACGGAATAGAGAATGTCAGTTTGTTGCTTGTTTTCAGGCTAGTTGCCTTGCTTCGCAGATGTGTTTTCTCGTATTTTTGTCGAGACCCTGTTTCTTTATGACGTCTTGATAGATTCATGTACGTAATTGTGACCGTAAATTATGCTTACGTTTTGATGTAAATTATGCACGTGTGCATGGTTCAAATAGATTTGGTTAGCCTTGTTGTTGTTGTTGTTGTTGTAATAAAGCAATGCGCCCATCATAAACCATCAGCAGAGGGTGGAGTTTCAAGCAAAAATAAGTAGGGGGGAAGAGGGAAGAAATCGTCAAAAGTCTATTTACAATTTCGGGTGAATGCGGTCCTTAACAGTTACTAGAGGGTCCTAGGAGACGCAGCCCCTGAGTTTTTGCGCAAAATCCCATGAAGTTTCAAAAGCAAATGGATCCTATTAAATTTTTGGAAAATTTTGAGCCTTTTTGTTCTAGCCCCCGACGTGCATATTGTGCTCTTGTCTAGTGAACCGTACATGCATGATGTATGGATGATAAAGGAAAGGGTCATTACGCAATTTGGTAGGTAAAGCCAAAGCTACATTCACTAAACAAACACATAAATGTACATGATCATTCTTAGTTGGCGTTAACGCCCTCCTTTCTGTGAAAGCGACAACTAAACAAGCAAATTTACCTAAAAGCCACCCAAGGCTTGGGCGGTCAGTAAGAGATCTTTTAGCTTTCCGGCCAAAGTTCCACCATCAGCAAAGAAAACATCCCCCGCTCGTCCACCCGTGCCTGCAAAAAGATTAATATGTTCGCATGCGGTAGTCATAGTCGGAACTTATCCAAGTAGGAGGAGGGAACAGAGAACGGGGTTAATTTCACTAAACCACTGGAACTTCGTGGGGGGTTTTAAGCCCCTTTAACTCGGGTTATCTCAAAGAACCACCACGGAACTTCAGAGTTTTCTCCTCAGATGGCGCGTGCAGCCTAACTGATCTCCTTATCGATTAAGGGGAATAATGAAAATATTCCTTTTGAACAGGGTAGCTTTTGACAATTGGGGGATACTTTCGTGCTTTTTCCATCACGTGTTCAGCACATGTAATATCTGAAAGTTCACGGTGTTGCTTCGAGGATTACATAACAATTTTACAGGGGTTAAGCGGAATAAACAAAATTCTGGGGGTTATGTGAGAAACCGGCCAACATTAAAGGGTATTAGGTGAAATTAACCCCGAAGAAAATCTAATAGCTTTTTTTGCAACTAGGGTGCAAGAATGGATTCTCAAGGAAATGAGACGGACTCCAGGAAGTAGGAGACCATGGATTGTATCTGAATCTGATGGCTTTTGGTGACTCCTAATAGTTCATTATTCTCACCTAATACTTCTTTTTAGTGGTAGTTGATTATACAAATTAGTTTAACAAATGCTCTTACTGTTGTTTTATACTACTCCCGAGAGGGCGACTAGATCAATATCACAGCTCTTTGGTTAATTATGGTCGCCCGGTGGAGGGTATCGTTATTATAATTGTTGTGTTCAACTCCTGGGAGCAATCTAATAATTTCAGTTCTACATGTGAAATGATTAGGTAGCAAACTGCTGTCCGTGTTTAATTTCAGCTCTAAATGATGGATCCTTTGCGTATCCAAGCCTCGTTCCTGGAGCTTGCTTCTGATTGCAAACTTTTTCTTCTTCTAAAATTTTCAGCCTCCATTCTGACACCGGGAGGACGTGAGGGTTCATATCATGGTAGTTCCTTTTCATATCATTAAAACTCGAAGTGAAATTTCCGTCGAGGTTTCGATATTTCCTAAGAGAGAGGTCGGAGGACCAAATGAACATGGTCTGTGTATGTATGTAGCCCCCGAGTATATACCAATCATAATAATGGTCTCTATAGGAAGATCAATCTCGAGTCCTAACCTTGTCTGTAGATCATAGCTAGCAGCGTGCAGCAACGTGACTCGTACAATTATCAAAAGTTAATTACATGAAGCAGCCTCCATTCTGACACCGGGAGGACGTGAGGGTTCAT
>BQKN01064223.1:51511-95799 GCA_022839385.1 Asparagus kiusianus
AGAGAGAGAGAGAGAGAGAGAGAGAGAGAGAGAGAGACTTTTCCTACAGGGCATTATTCCTCGAGTTAATAAGAAGGGGGTAAAGAAGCTAGCCTTTTGCTTTAAACACGTTGTCTAGACCTTCACGCCCAAGTAGAGGAAATCCTTCCCCTCCTCCCAAATTGCATTATCCAAAGGTGACCTTTTTGGATGGTAGCCATGAAAAGATGCTGAAGCACAATGCAGAATTAAGTTGCATACCTCCTCCTTCTGGGGGTTAAAGTTAGCAGATCAACTACCTAAGTTCCCTCGCCATTTCGCCTGCATTAGGTGGTGTTGAGAAAATATTGTTATACGATTTGAAGCTAACAAGAGTAAAGCAAAGGTGAAACATTCATGTTCAGTAAAGATGTATATCTCGGAAATGTGTAGGAAATATTTGGGATCAAACTCATATGGCGTGGAATCAATATGAAGCATGAACGTAAGGAAATATCGAGCTTTTCAATTTTCTTTTCAAGCTAGACCGGAAGGTAATAAGACGCAATATTACAATCAGGAAACCATCAGTAGTCCTGCAAATATTCAGACTGGTTGCTGTCAATTAAAACCGAGAGCTGCACAAATAATTCATGATTTATGGGTGTTACAGAGAGAAAAGTAGAAGAGGGTTGAAAAAAAGACTGCTCACTGACTGAGCAGCTTGGAATCACAAGCTACAATCTTCACTCTTCCAACGGTTTCTTGGCATTCCTCATTCTTGAATGTGGCATCTTGTAAGATGAAGGTCCACACATTGTCACAGAACCTGTAGGTGTGAAGGTGCCCCTGCACACAGTACTCAAGAAATTAGATCAGCAAATTGAACCAGGTATTAGCCAAGGCATACAAGCAACATTACAGCTCCTAGGGTTATGGGTAAAATACAATTGCTAGTTTTAACAAATTGGTAGCTTTGCTGGACGTAAACTGCATTTCATTGTACGATCTCAAGCAAAAAAAAAGAGTTACTTGCAGATAGACCTCAGATGCTATTTTGCTATTTTACCCAATTGCAGAGAAAGAGTTTTTGTCTTTTTGTTTTGTTTTGACAAATAAACCATTTGAGGGTAGAAGAGTCAGAAAAAATTCACTCAAGGGGTCTACAATTAGGCAATAGTACAGGAGGTCTATCCACAAAACAATAGAACCAAAACAATAAAACTGATTCAATTGATTAAAACACAACCCAAAAAAAATGTGTCCGCCCTATCACGATTTAATCCCCAATCCCCTCCGTTAAAAAGCAAAAATCCTAGTGCCTTCGCTGCAACTCCCCTCTCCTGCTAACAGATCTCCATGTCACCCTCCCCACCTCCCACCCCAATTTGATCCCTCCTAGCCACTGTGGACGATCAAAATTGATAGACCATAGATCAATAGCCCAAACACTGTGTGGAATCCACCAAGGGCTAAATAGTCATTCAATATGACCAATGGGCTCATCAAAGTGACGAGTCCATAACTGACCAAAGATGACAATCTACAAAGTCCTAAGTCAAAGCAGGTTAAGAATCAGCTTTAAGCCCGGCACGAACAGCCAACTTTGCACTATTAACACAAGTCTGGCTACCCTTACTCAATACACTAGTCTTCTCAACTTAACAATCGACCTCTGACAGCTCTATATGGTGACAGAACAGCTGCATTTTATGCAGAAGATTGAGCGGCTACAATTAGAATTCACGGAGGTACAAAAATAACTTTAATAGCTAACCAGCAGGTCTTATCCCCTCTGCCCACAATTTGAATACGCAGAGCTGATGTGGCGCCCACAATTCAGATGATGTGAGGCTATAAAGCTGCATGACATTTAATGAATGGACAGTCGTAGCCTTGCGTAAACTAAGCACTGTACAACTCTGATCTGGCAAGGGTAGTCTCATGTCATATTGTCTATGCGTCATTTTAGCTCCGCATATCTCAGGGTTTTCAGCCTATAAATAGAGACCCTTCACCAACATGCAAAGGGTACTACTTTCGCACGATTTTTGGCTCTCGAGATTTTAGACCCTTAGCTCTTCTCTAGAGACACTGGCTCTAGGGGTGAGCAACCGGTTGGTTCGGTCGATTTTAAACAATGTTAAGCAAATCGAAATGGAACCAAGCAAGAGACTAAACTAAACCGAACCGAATTATTTTGGTTCGATTCGGTCGGTTTTCATATGTTACATGCTCCAGAACTAGGCAACAAGAAATGAGGAATGCTGATAACCATAAATAGTATGCTCTGCCCCCATGCATCACATATTCATAATGAGAAGAAAGGTAATTTTAATTAACTATTGGAGAAAGAAAAGAGAGATTATGTAGAAGTAAAAGTTAAGGCAATTGTCTCTTTGAATTTTTTCTTTTCTTTTCTTTTTTTTAGGAGAATAAGAAGATGCATGGACTTTTCTCTATTGATCACAGAAACACGAAAACGAAGTGACAGCTTGCAAATGAGAAGCAACATCATGTGGGTGTGTGGGGCAAACCAAAGGAGAATTAGAAAATGATAGCAAGTAACTATACAGTCGATAAATTTAATTCACACTAACCTAAAAATGTAGAACTGATCTGAATCAACATCATTGAAGAACCAAACCGAACTACTCAAAATCAAGCAGTTCGGTCAGTTTGTTCAATTCAGACAGTAGTTTGTTCAATTCAGACAGTAGTTTGCTCAGCCTAATTGGGTCTGATTTTCACATTAGCTCTCTTGCTTAGTGCTTGGTTCTTACTATTACCATCCCCCTCCTGCGAGATCACACAGTCTAAAAGGGTTCATATCACCTACTGGACTTCGCCAACTCCCTCGTCTGAGCTTCTATAGCTTTAAGGTTTCATATCACCCGCAAGATTTAGATTCTTCCTTGGAGTTCATTCTCTCTTCATTTGGGTTCATATCACCCTAGAAAAAACAACAAGCTTCTACTAGAAGCTCCCTTAAAAACCAAAGTTTATCGAACTTCTACTCAACAACAAACAACCATTCTCCACGGACGTGTTGTCCACAGGGTGCATGATTCAGGCCCTATCGGCAAAACTGCCCAATTAAACAAAGGTGAGGCGTACCTTTCCCGTTCCTATCTCAAGAAGCACCGTGTCTTTCTCACAAAATGATGGAAACAACCACCTTCACCACCACTCGTCGCATTGACGCTCCATCTTCATCGAAGCTCCATCCTAAACATCGAAGTTTCATCATCTTCTTCAACTCTTCAAGCTCTGCATCAAAGCCCCATCTTCTACAACGACTCTCCTCTCCATTGTCATCGAGTTCTCCAAGCTTCATTGACGTTGAGGAGTTTGTCGTCTCTTCTTTAGTTCTTCAAGCTCTGTCATCGTCAAAGCTTCTTCACTGCCACCACAGTCGAAAATTAGAAATCTAAAATCCTTCTTCACTGCCACCACAGTCGAAAGTTAGAAATCTAAAATCCTTTTATGTTTACTAACATATTAGAAATTTAATAGATAATTGGCAGTTATAATAGGTATCAAGAACTAGCAGATTAGGAATTTTTATTATGTTTCATAACGAATTACTAATATTCATTGTGGATTATTTTTTATTGTTTGTGAATTATATTATTTAGGACATACATTGTTTTCTGTTTACAGTGATGCATATATTTTGTTTAATATTGACTAATAGTGATACATATATGTTGCTTTTGTGTTTAATATGGTTTTTGTTTATATATCATCATCAATAAGCTCTAATTTAAGCATGAGTAAGAAATCACAAAGTAGTAGTGAGGAACAAATCCCAAAGAAACCTCGCGAGTCAAATGATTCTAGGATAGAATCACAGAAAACTCATAAAAAAGGTCTCATCTTCTAGACTAACGTAAGAAATGCAAGAATGTCATAAACAGATGACTCAACCGGATTAAACAAGACATTGTCGGACTTTCATGAGATGTAAAGGACCACCTCTCATAAGTGACGAGGCACACGGGCATCCGAGAGAATTTGGATGAAATTAAGACAAAAATTGGACAAGGAGAAAGCATGTTGGGAAATAAGACAGGTGGTCCGCATTTTAGAAGAGAGAGAAGGAAGCACCCGAGTTATCTAGAATTGGCTAAGCCACGTGTCTCGGGTCCACTAGAAAAGATGGTTGTAGAGATAAAAATGAAGTAAAGCACATTTAATGAGATTGAAAGGAGACTATAGGGACATGACTCATGAAAAATTGAGCATGTTGACATATGAATCAGGATTTCTTGTTCATGTACTCGACGAAGAATTTGATCTAGCGTGTGAGACGACGGGAACATAAAGGCCAAGATACAAGAGGCCTAACCACTATCGGTTTTAAAATTCCCCTCCTCAGGTAAGTTTTAAGGTTGGTGATAGCGGATAGCGGCGCGTCGCGGCAAGGTACCGCTAAGGCTATTTGGGGCTATAACGCACAGTCAAATAACGGTCAAATATTTTTCAAAAAAAAAAATAGCGGTCAAATATAAATATGTTTCATGATTTTTAACCCAAAATAAAATAAACATAAACATAAAAAAACGCACTAGTGGTTCTATAAGCTATTATCTAGTTGAAAGCAAGCTTTTATAAGATCTGTAAAGTTTTGCTACCTTTGATTTTATAGTTCTTGTTGTTCGGAAACCATTTCACTAATAAGATCCACCTTTCACTTCAACTTTTTTATTTAACTTCAACTTATGTATACATTATACTTTTTGGCAGTCAATTATGATTAATGTGCTTAAAATATGCCTTGTTGTTTACTGTAAATGTGTTTTTTCAGGCTTATTTATGCAGGCAAGCAGCTGGCAGATGATTAATGTGCTTAAAAAGTGATTATTACATTTTTCTCTCTGTTGCAGACGAAGCCCAACAGAGAGGAGAGGTTGCTGCTACTGGTCGTCGGAGGGAGCTGTTGTTGGTCGTTGGAGGGAAGGTTTAGTGTCGTTGCCTCGCCGGAGGAAGTTCGGGACCTATTGATGTCGCCGGAGGAAGCAAGAGAGAGAGAAAGGTAAATGGGCTTGATCGGTGACGACGGTAGATGTTGCCGGCGACGACGAGAGATGTTGCTGGCGGCGAGTTGGGGCAGGGGAGTGAGTACGAGAGAGGCACACGAAAGGGAGAGGCACGACTGGTGGCTAGGGCACAAGAGGAAGATGAGTTTTAATTTTTTAAGTGATGGGTTCGGGTCGGGTTTCGAGTCGGGTTCGGGGAGGGTTTTATCATATGGGTTTAGAGCTAAAAATCGCTTTTAAGCGTTTTTTAGCGCTAAAACCCGCGATTTCAACAAAAGGCGGTTTTCTCCGCCAAAACACCCCGCGATCCCCCTAAGCGGCGCGATGAAGCCCCGCGACTGCGAAAAACGCCGCTTAGCGCCACTATTTCCCGTTTTTTACAACATTGGTAAGTTTATCAGAAAATTGGTGACAAAGCAAAGATGGTGGGATGAGTATGGATACAGTATCCTAACAGGAGACATAAGAATGTGATAAACTTGTTCATCTATAGCAATGAGGGCAGAAGTTTTATCTAGTCTATTGAATATTATGAGCATGAACACATGACAAAGTATACAATCAAGTGGGTGGAAGAATGCATAAAGGCGATTGGAGTCTTGTGAAATGCAAGTGGTCGCTGATAACCATGCTTCTAATATCGCTGCGAAGAACATGTTGAAAGAGGAGCGAGCCAAATATATTATAAACTAGTTGCGTCACATACACGATTGATCTTATTTTGGTGGATACTGGGAGCTTCTAAATTATAAGGTTGAGATAAGAAGATAAGGAATCTCAAGGTGTTCTCTATGAGCATATTACTCTTGCTTTGATGCAAACGTTTACTAATAAGAGAGCTTGTTCATCTAGGAGTTACAAGAATCGCCTTTTTTTAAGAAAAAATGTCACAGTTAGCTTGTATGATATCCACCTGAATAGGAAGAAAACTGATGAACCAAAACATAGTTCGCTACCAAGTTTACCCAATACCGCTATTTTTTGAACAAAATATAGCTATTTATCAAAACTTATGCTCCTCTGTTCAAGCTTTTGGGGATAGTTGAGGCATTCATTAAGTTTTGCTTATAGCATGCTTTATGGATGCTAAGAATGACATAAAGTCCGCTTGTAACTAGAAAAAGTAAGTATTTTGGTTAGTTATTGAGATCATTAAGAAGCATGCAACAAGGAGGCTAGCCACTACACTTAACAGCTTATTACTTGAACTCATGTTACTGCTACAAGGATAAGACGGTTCCCAAGAGCACAACTACTAGATGTGCTAATTTCCATTGCATCGATGTTTTCTTTAGTGGGATGAGGGGCGTGACAAGATTACAACATAGCAACCATAAAATAGTAAAATACAAGAGAGCAGAAAGGCTCATGGGAGGTGGATTTTTGAAAAGGTACTACAGGAGTTTTAACCGTACCAAAATAACATATTTAGCAATTACTAAAACGAATTTTAGCATTTAGCAAATTAATTGACTAGTAAGTTAAGAAAAGACGAAAGTATTTAAAAGAAAGCTTATACCTAGGTCTAAATTATCTGACTTAGCAACTAATCGCCCTTCTCGTCCCATTTAGGTGAAGAGAACATATCAGCTAATTGCATTTGTCTACATGACAAATCAAGCTAAGGATGAAACTAGTGAATCTTGTGACAAATACCCTCATATTAGTTACTCGTGCATCAAAGCAAGTAGACTAGATGCCTGTAGAGAAACACCATGATATTCGTCATCTTCTCCACCACAACTTTATACTTTGGAAGGTTCCAAATATTCTCCAACATGATATTAATTGTGTGTGTGTGGCGCATTTAATCTGAAATATATTTGGTTGTTCCTCTTTCAAAATGCTCTTTGCAAGCTGCAGCCACGTTAGAAGTGTGGTTATCAGCAACCGCTTGCTATCGAGATTATATAATCTTTCACCCACTTGAATATGCAGCTTGCCGTGTGACCATGCTCGTATCTTAAATAAACTTGATGAAACTTCTGTTGCTGCAGTTGATGCTCAAATTCATGCTCATGCCTCCTGTTAATCCACCTATCAGTAAGGATAATATAACCTTGTGCATCCCACTACTCCTGCTTACGCAATTTATCATCAATCTTCTAATAACCTTGCTTAAAGGGAGGAACCCGAAAATAGAACTAGCTATGTCCCTTCTCCCTTGTACCTTTGCTCTTACCTTCTAATCGCCTCGCACGCTATACTAAATTCTTACATGTCAAATACATGAAGAGTCATGTTGCATATGTCCACATACTCAAGTTTTGTTAGTCATAGCTCTCTTTAAAAATAATTTTCTCCAATTTTCTCTCTGCAACCATCTTGTCTAGCGAACATAAGATATATGGTTTTTTTTGAGCAAATACTGGCTAACTCGAGTGCTTCCTCTTTCCTTGGTTCTAAAATGTGGACCTCCTGTCTCACTTCATGCTCATATTGTCGAAATTTTTCCTCTTAATTTCATCCAAATTCTATCGGTTGCCCATCTATCCACGTCACTTGCAAGGGCACCACTTTACATCACCTGAAGGTCTGACAATGTGTTATTTAAGCGGTTGACGCCTCTCTTTATAACCTTCTAGCATTTGTTACATTATAAAATAAGATGACGCCCCTTCTTTATGAGCTTCCTGTTCTTCCATTCCAACACAGTAAAACCAAGAGGTTTCTCCGGGATTTGCTCTCGCTACTATTTTGTGATCTCTTACTCATACTCGATTTAGAGACAACTATGATGATATATAAATAAAAAACCTACACCTTAAACACAAAAACAACATTTATGCATCATTGCTAAACAACATATATGCATCACTATTATTCTATTAACACAAAAAACAACATATATCCTACATAATATATCCACGAACAATAAAGATAATCTACGACGAATATTAGTAAATAGTTATTAAACACAATATATACTTATAATCTGCTGATTCTTGATTACTAATCTAATTACTAATTATTGTTAAATTTCAAATCTATTATTAGACACAAAAAATTTAGATTTCTAACTTCACCGATGGTGACAATTATGGAAGCTTCGACAGCAGTGGCGGAGCTCAAAGAACTAAAAAAAAGAGACGACGAACTCCTCGACGGGATGGAACATGGAGAACTCGACGGTGATAGACGAGAGTTAGTGGAAGAGGAGAGTTATGGTGGCATGAGTTGAAGAAAAATATGGAGCTTCGATTTAGAGCTCGAAGAGCTGAAGAAGAGGAAGGAGGAGCTACAAGAGCTTTGATGATATAGAACAAGATAGAGCTTCAATGCAACGGGAGGTGGGAAGGCAGCATGGAGGGTTCGAACTATAGTGAGAGGTAGAAAAGGCAGTAGAGAGGACTATTGATGGCAGTGAGGATAGTTGCGGCAGAGGAGCTAGGGCTTTTTCTTTTCATAAATAGGGGAAGGGATTCAGAATCGAGGGCTTGTTTCGTGATTAATCGAATAAGATAGGTTTGTGGTTTTGGGTTTGAAACCCACTTAACTACAACAAGGTATATGCTGCCCACATACTTCTATCATGCGGACACATACTTAATTCCTTGCCCAAAATGCAGTTTGTCTTCATAGTATAGCTAATCAGCCTATTTCCATGTGGACATAGGCTGATTCCGCATATTTGCCAGCATATGCAGACGATTTGTTTGAATCTTTTAAAACTGTCCTTTATTCTAGTTTTCTATTATTATGTCTCCTTTTCATAGGACTTTCTGCAAATATCTAAAGCAGTTGTATATAAAGGTTATTGCGCCCTTCAATATCAACAAATATCAAGAGCTTTCTTTTCTTTCTTGTTTCTTCACAAGACACATGGACATACAAGGTAGAACATCCAAGCAAGCTTATGAAACCAACAACATAATGATCTTAATTGGCAATTTCAGTAAGACACCAACCTAAAGAACGGGATCTAACCCGTAGGTAACTAAAACCAGATAGGAACTGCAATCAAGAGGACCTATAGCCAAATAAGTAACTGATACATCACCACACCATTTCATAGGCTGTGGTCTGCAGCAACCAATCATCATTACAATATTCAGTTAATAAATTTGGGTGATTTTCATCAAGAGCCTGATATGCAGCCATGACGGGCGCTAATTAGTTGAGCGATAACGGCAATACAGTGGAAATCAATGTTGTTGATATCATTAGGATGTGGCGGAGGCAACAAGTGTACTCTTACTCAAATTAAGGGTACTACCTTGTAGCTAAAGGAGATAGGTGTCCTTACATTTAATTGTGACAGCAGGCAATAAATGCACCAGGCAATAAATGCACTGGAAAATAAAAATTGAACTATAAAATAAAACATATAATATCAATGAATTTTTTTTTCATTAGAGATTGGTCACCTGAAGATCACATCCAACGTGCTAGTGTCAATATCATTGTCAAGTCTTTCAATACTTTGAAAATTGCATATCTAGTTCTGTAGGAGACATTTTCTTGAAGGTTACAAAAATTTATCACGGGCAAGTACAATGATGCCGGTTTTCATTCTTTGGAACATTGACTCTGAAAAAAGAAAAACCTATTTGTCTGGAGGACAAATGACAGCTATACAAAGAGCAATGACACTTGTGCTCAGAATTGGCACAAATATCAGGGTTCTTCAAGCAAATAGTCCAAGCAAATAGTCCCAATCTAGAGCAAGTCTAATACGCAGTTATCATTAGGTACATCTTCAATATCGAGATCCTTTTTTCTTATCATAATGGAATTGCATTCTTCCCTTTATTAGACTGTACTACAGCATCCATAACACAATATAAAAAGAAATGTCAAACTTGGATAGCTATGAGTCCTGTAACCTTATAACAAGTTGCTGTATGGATTTCATGTGTAATAATCATGAAAGCATACTAACTGTGACAGATTGTTCAAACTCAAACCAATCACACAAAAGGGAAGAACAATCATCAACAACCTCTACATAAAAATAAATAAGAGCGTATGAATTATGGTGCTAAGTCTAGTTCTAACATGGCTTACTCCTCTCATGACAAACCACCATGAAATGCATTTGATCTAAATAATGTAAATTACACATTTGGAGGCACAAAAATAAAGAAAGAAATTCCCACGAAGTGCAGTAAGCAATCAGTACTAGCGTTAAAAAGTTACATGTTTCCCTAAGAGCAAATATGTCAAAGTATTTATCAATATTAAGACCTTGATTACTTACATAGCTCAAGTAGACTCAAAAAAATTGTAAAAGAAAGATAGTAATGTTAAAGAACATGGTTAAATGCAAAATATACAAGATAGTAAGGTGAACAAGGGTGTTCAGTGATCACCTTAATAGTAACCTTACTCTTCACTTGATTTTCCAAAGCCTCGGTCATAGACTACACAGGGGAAACTGCATACTAAAGCATTTACCAAATTCAAATCTCAACAAGGAAAGAGAACAGATCAAACCTGACCTTGTCAAACTGTACAAGGACTTGAATAGCAAGTTCCGGACTGAGGGTGCCATTAGAGACCATCTCATCCAGAGTTTCTGTCAAGCACATGCCAATTGTAGATCTCCGGTACAGCTCAAATGTTGCCATCACCTGCATTCACTTCCAATTAGTCAGTATTTAGTCTCAAAGAGCAACTATTAGAAGAAGTAAAATTTATGTAAGTATAGGGAAAAGAAAATATCACCGTAACAAATTTTAAAAGGCAAGCACGCCAAACCACCACGAAACTTTTAAATGTCAGTCTTAGTTCCTTCTCTGTCTCCGATATATATCATTATATCCTGAAGAATCAAAACAAAACATAATAAAGAAAAAGAAAATACATGTCTCTGATATGTCATGAAAAATTATGTCTGTTTGAGACAAAAGCATCTAGTTTCCCCCCTTTGTAAGAGGCTTGTGCATTCTCATGACCACTACCACTACCACTACCACTACCACTACCACCAAAACCGAGCATTTCATAAAATGATACAGTGTCAGTTGAGACAAGAAAATCAATGAGAAAAGACAATCTCATAACAGATATCATGCTAAGTTTGAGATTTCAACTGAAACATCTAGATAGGGTTTGGCCATTAAGGATGATGTTTCACCATTAGTGTTTGTTCCTTACCAGCTCAGCCCCCAAAAAATAGGACACGTAGGTCTATGTGTCCATCAAAATCAACCAAATTAACCCATGTTGGCAAATAAAAAGATCAATAGTGAATCCTACACAAAAATAATAATCTTTTTTTATAAGAGCTAAAATATATAAGTATTATCATAAATCCCTGATGGAACCTACAAAAATCCAAAAGAAGAAAGGGCAAAGATGAAAACAAAGGGAGACCAAACCTTAGATCAGCCTTTCCAACAAGCTTCTAGTTTCTATTGTCGATCCTAGTCAATGTTTTAGAAAGAACTAGGCACTTCCAGGCACCATACCAAACGCCTAGCACCTAGGCACCTAGACGGACACTTAAGCTACATGCAAGCATTTTTAATCAAACAAGGAATGATTCTTTCTGAAGATACAAAATTCTCTTCTTGCCATTTAACTAAGATGGACCTGGATATAGAGTTTTGATCCAATACGGTTTGACTTGGCTCATTCTCTTCATTCGTTATTATGCCTACATGAGCAATATACCCTTTTTAGATATCGTGCAATAGGCGTAAATGGCCCATGATTCCTTGGGTGCTACAAAGACTTAAGCAGCCGACCGGCCTAAGTACCACTTAGGCCCATGGGGGGTCCAGACCCCTTTCTAAAACTATATTCGCAGATATTTTCGCGCCGTATGTTGCATGATACAGGTACGGGTGTGGGACACAGAAAATTTATAGAATGTAGGGTACAGGGACATGACTCTATATATTGATTCAATAATTTACACAAGATCAGTATTTATTTTCTCATGCACATGCTACTAGAATTAAACTTTCCATAATATTTTTATGTTTCTTTATTATTATGTGGATTAAAAAATCGAAAACCACTTGTTATGAACTAGATACCTGGAAGAACCTTTAAAATCACACTTTTGAAATGGGTATGGGCTGAAACGAACTCGACAAATCACACTTTTGAAATGGGTATGGGCTGAAACGAACTCGACACGGGTCCAACAAGTTTCAAGAACTGAATATGACGTGTAAGATATACGTCCAAGAAGTGTATGACGAGTGCTTTAAACTAAACAATGTATTATATAATTGAGTACACATCTGAATAAATGTATGCATATATTCAAGGAGTGTCGGGATCAGATATGATTACAGTAAGTGTCAGACACAAGTATGGGAGTCTGGATAAGGTCTTCGGTATCTTAGGTCGTGCCACTACTTCAAGTGCTTCCACTGACATTCACGCATCAAGTTACAGGTTCAGGAAGGACTAAATAATTATAAATTCGCATAAAATCTCTCAGGTGGGAGACTCAAATCCAGTAATCAACATCCTATATTCTATACTTTCAAATTAAAATTGATATGGTTTAGGAAGCATGAGCAATTAACTTAAGGCACTTGATGGCATTCTATGCTTCCCAATTAAAATTGATATGACCTGGGAAGCAGGACAAATTAATTGAGAATAATTGTTTACATGTGTGTGCGTTTTTTTAAGTTTAGGTTTGGGGTTTTTTTTGGGTTGGTGGGGGGGGGGGGGGGGGGGGGCGCCCCCCCCCCCCGACCAAGATTTCGCACTATTTATATGAAATGTTCAGGTTCCTGTCAGATATTAGCATATGTAACCCTACATTCTTAAAGACGTATATATTTCTCCTCGTCTTCTTTATGTTCCTTCCGTTTGAATTATTTCATCCATATACAATTTCCTTGCTGTAGATTTAATCATATCTGGCCAACAAAAGATAATAAAATTTAAATGTCGATTTTTTCTCCGTTACTTTGCCCAGTAATAATTTACAAGCGGTTTCAACCTATATCTCCTATGCAGCTTTCCTTCAATTTTTTTCAAGCTGTTTGTGCATGATCATGTATAGTTTCTTCTCCTTTTCTTTTGTCTACTGATTCAAAGTTCATTTCCATCCCTCATGGGCAATCTGACTTCTATTCCATATTTTCTCCCTCAGTCTTAAGCATTTTTCTTTCTCTCTACAACAAATTTGTTTATTTTTTTCTGCATTTCTTTAATCTGGACACTTCTATAGTTCTATGCTAACAAAAACAAGATTTTGTCATTCATCATTACCTCATAAGATTCTTAGATTTTAGTTTCTGTTGGTGTCTAAGAAAACATAAGCTACTCTAGTGGTCATGGATAATTATGGTGAGATAATTTCTGACATGAAGATGCCTCAACAAGTGAAGAGAAGACTGAAATTGGGAGGTCTAATAGAGTTCAGAGTAATGCCACACAGCCTTCCTTGAAGGCACTTAAAGTTTGAAGCTTGTCTCCCAAGGTCACAGACCTCTGAAGTCTGAAGTACTCAACTTAGAGTGGACGGACATTCAATTCTTAACTTTACATGTTGAATTTGGAGATTCAGACTTGATAGTTAGTTGGCTTCATTCAAAGTGATACAACACAAGAAGATCCGTAGTACTTTTCTTCTCTACTGTCTCTTGGAGGAGAGGGGGGGGGGGGAAGGCAGGGGAGGCATGGGACAAAGAGGACTTGGGACTGTAGTCCTGGAAAGTCGGGATGATGCCTCCAAACCACCACCCCCACCCCCCCCCCCCCCCCCAAAAAAAAAAAAAAAAAAACCAAAAATCAACAACAAAATCCAGAGAGAAGTTCAAGTAATCTGACTAGTACTGTTGTAGAATCAATGTTACATTAAATGCTGGGCGCTTCTAGACGTTGGACTTGACGCCCAACGCTTAGTCGTCTAGGCGGACGCCTAAGCGGTTTCTGAACATTTTTTTCTTTCTTCATTTAAGTGGTGGTCGATGAGGTTTTGCTGAAGGTCGGAGGAGGTAATGGAGGTGTTCATGTTTGGAGGTTAATGGAGTTTGGAGGACGTGTAGGCTACGACACTTAAAATCACAATCAAGACCTACAGGGTGCAATCCACGTAAGCAGACAATGCTCCCCTAAACGCTCGTAAAATCTAGGTGGGCAACCTAAATACCGCCTAGGCGCTAGGCGCTAGTTAGGTGGCCTAGGTACTGTCTAGGTTTAGGCGTACGCCTATGCGGACTAGGCGGAGGTTTTTTAAAACAGTGGGTAGTATATAGATATTTGTCACTCGATTGGTGCCATATGTGGTTTCTTGTTATAACATATGATGCGCACAAAAGAAGAAGTTTGAAAACCAAGTATTACCTACGAAAATCCACAGGGGTGAGGATAAAGGTTAAATTGATTTTAAAAACAAAGAAATTATATGCTAAAATTCTGATTCCTAATTTAGAAACTAAAAACCAAACTTTCCTCAACAAGCTATTTTAAGTTCTTTATTTTGCAAGCTATTGATCCATTGGTAAAAAAAATTTAAAGCATATATACTATTTAGATATCATACATTGTATCCGTATAGACTAAAAGTAATGCTCTGACATTTACTTCTCAGTCGAGAAACTTAAGCTTAAATCCTTTCAATTATGAAAATGCACATGCCTAGCAAATGGACAGGTGATATACTTTTTAGAGAATGAAATGATAGTTTTGATCAGTAATTCAATTTTTCCCCCTTGCCATCGTTAAAATAAATATTACTAATTCGAAGTAGAAAATAAATTCTAATATGCCCTAAATATTTTGGCAGAATATGTCCCTATGTAATTACAAAACGGAAAAAGAAAGTGTTCCACTACTATTCAAAGGCTAGAAATGTCAGGTCAACTCAAACCACAGGTCCCATGCCTATACATATATGCTATTGATATCATGTACTCACCCTTCTCTAACTAGAGGTAGAAATGAACCAAATAATTAATAAGCAGTTCGGTTATTATTAGTCCGGATATTTGGTCATATTCGATTCGATGGTTTACTTAATTGTAAACGAATATTTTTTAGTATTCGGCTTATCAACGAATAGAATTTAACCAAAGGTATATTCGATTCGGTTGATTATTAGATATTCATTTATGTTTTACATTTTATTCCTCTTAAGTTTAATTTATCATAGAATATTTATCCTTTAAAGTTGCGATATTTACCATGTCAATATATATCATAACATAATATCTATTAGAAATAAATTCTTATGCAAAATTTAGCTGCATTCTTAAGTTGCTAGAAAAGTTTGATAGAAAACGAACTCATGCAAATCTAAAATCTATGATGAGATGTTTTCCTACTTCTACATTATTGCATTATACTAATTTTTATGTTAATATTACTATCGATACATATATAAATTTATAATTTATAAATCTATGATCAGATATTTTCCTATTTCTACATTATTGCATTATACTAATTTTTATGTTAATATTACTATCGATAAATATATAAATTTATAATTTTTAAATATATGAATATAATAATTTTAGCAGCAAGATATCATAAAAATCATTTAATTATGCAACATTTCAAAAGAAAATAAAACAAATAATATACCAACATAGGATTCGAACACGTGACCTCAGATTAAAGAAGCAAGTGCCTTAACCAAGCGTGCTAGCAAATATTCGTGAATATTCACCAAATAGCTACTTAATATATCGAATCAAATTTGAACACTTTCTACCCATTCAACACGAATTCAAAGGTATTCCATCAAATTCTATTCGTTTCTGCCCTTATTTCTAACCTCAAATGTTCCTATCCTCAGTTTTAACTTCTGCATCAATACCATGAAAGAAAAACCTACAACTTTGATAACTGGTTATACAAATACTTACTCAATTTAGACGAACAACCACTACTACACATGCTGATGGAACATGCAAGTATGTTGCACACAAAGATTATAATGTTTTACTAAGGAAATTTTAGTGAATATGCCAAATTGCAATTTACGAATTCAATTTAGTGTCACACAAGTGATTTCAATCAGGAGGGAGAAATACCTATTCTGTCCATTAACTCCAACGTAACTTGAACGCGTATTCAAATAGCTACAAATCTACAGCTAGAACATGACCCATATCCCATATTAACTCACTTAAAGTTAAGAAAGAACCTTCGCACTCATTATCCATAAGCCTAACTGATTTTCAATAATATTGTACTTTTAAATCAAACCAGTACGTCTGTATATCAATAGTTGATTTCATAAGCAATTTAGTAAGCCATCAACGCCAAATGACAACTACTTTAATTTGACCAGAGTAAGACCAATTTACAAAAATATCCCAAGGACATCAATAAAACCCTATGAATGTTTGCATATAATATAGAAATTTGTTTGTTAGAAAAGAAAATTATACAGACTAGAATCTACGTCTGAGCTACAAGTTCGCCATCAGCCCAAGTTTAGCCTACTAGTCAAATTTCATACATCCATAAACAAAAGTCAGTAAAGAAGTACAAACTAGTAGAGAAAATAACTACAGAAGACAAAAAATTAAAGCAATTAAAATAACTTTTTCTGAAGCACGATTAATCCTAATATTTAAAGAAGAAAAAAGTATCAATTAACGAAATGATGAAGATGGAACCATCCTCAGTGGAAATTCAATTAAAAAAAGACAGGTTTTTGCTCTAAAATTTTGTATCTTTGTTTCTGTGGAAAGAAAAAAGGGGGGAAATGAGATGGAGATATGAATTCTTGGGCTGGGGAAATGAGATGGAGATATGAAATTCTTGGGCTATATATAGAACTCTCGCGATCCCGACACTGGTTGGTTCTACAGTTCGGTTGACTAGACCAAGCACAACTAAACCGAACCGGATCGCTCACGAGTTATTACGTTGCAATCTTGAAATACGACACCCTTTAAACTTTTTTTGTAATTTGTTTGTTACATGTTCACCCCACGTGCACCAAGCGCTTGATGAGAAAGGGTTCTTTGGCATGTATATATCACCCCTCATATCTATTGCATTTGCAAATTGAAATACGACACCCTTTAAACTTTTTTTGTAATTTGTTTGTTACATGTTCACCCCACGTGCACCAAGCGCTTGATGAGAAAGGGTTCTTTGGCATGTATATATCACCCCTCCATATCTATTGCATTTGCAAATTGAGCCCCAAGATGTAGATATTTGCTAATTTAACTTCCAAATCTGCCATGTTGGTTTTTTTCTACCCCTCATATCAATTGCATGCGCTAATTTTTTGTGTGCAACATACTTGCATGTTTTTCATGTTTAAATTCCTTGGGTTCGCCTCGGGCATACTCTATTTAGGCATTTATTCCATCTTGATATTGACTCTCCATGTACCTCTCATTACAAGGAATATCAATCCACGACTTGTCTGGGACTACCCTTATCTGCATGTTATATATAACTTCTAATTAACGAAATAGTGCATAAGTTAACCTTGTTTTTTATGGACATTTAGGCAATGTTAAGTGATGACTCCTAAAAGCACACACGCATCAATAATTCATAAATAAGATTGATTTGAACACTTTCTTGGTCATCCTAGGAAAGGCTTCTATTTCGTTAAGAATATAGTTGTGCATGCTAGGGCTGAGGAAACTACGATTATAACTGAACAACACCGTCCAACTTGGTACAATTCGGTTCGGTTTCCATAGTGAAGCTGGTTTTGATCGGTTAAACTTTTTTATGTCAGTGTTCACCCGAACCGACCGACTCCTACATTAGCGCCTCCACGTGACGTTGGTTCCCAACCAATTACAAGCTGTCACCTTCTTATTTGTTTATGAAATAACAAAAGGAAAGGGATCCATTTACCTTCCTCTTCTATCCAAAGAAAAGCATTACCCAACTCTTCTTCTAAATAATCTATTCCTCTATTGTCCTTATACAGTAGTTCACTTTCTTTCACCTCTTTCTCTTCATAAATTTGCAGCGGATGGGAAGAGCTCAAGAGCATCCGCTTCATGGTCGCAAACATTCACCTGTTCGCAAGGCATGGGTTCAGCTTGGACCCGAAGGCCTCCAATATTGCTACTATTAATTTGTGGACTATGAACATTGATCTTGTACAGATATTCTGTTTTTGTGATTACTTTTATTCTCATAAATCTCGTGCAATGAAAAGACCTTCATATCATCAGATGTTCAAGAGTGCACTAAGTTGATAATTTATCGTTGTTTTTTGTTAAGGATGAAATACGAATCTACAGGGAAGAAACACTATTATTTTGATTCAAGACACAGATCCTCTCATTTATTTGAGCATTCTTACATAATATATTCTCAGCAAGCAGCTAGCTGGTTATTGTGGAGAAGTTCCCAATTTTCCTAGTGTAAACAGACGGCACCAAACCTAACCACATCACTTCGGTACAATTCGGTTTTCTTTAGAGGGTCGGTGCAATTCGGTTGTCAAATTTTTGGTCGAAATTCGACCAGACCGACCAAATGCTCAGGCCTAGTGCATGCATATTTTGGGCGTTTCCATTTCTAGAAAATAACACTTACTCGTTGTTCTTCGATGTTGTTCTTCGATGTTATTATGCATATTGGCAATGGATCGAAACGCAAAACGTACACTTATCGTACACGGAGAACAATAAGTACATGCCACCAAAAATTTTCTAGAAATAAAAACACACAAAGTACACAAAGATAGACGATACACTACTATATTCCTAACTTGTTCGAGAAGAGGACTCCTTCTTGGGCAAATCCAATAATTATAAATTTGAATGCCAATTCTTTTTTACTTCTAATATAAAGTACACGATACTTTTCGGATAGATACCCAAACTAAGTCGTATATCTTATTATTGGAAGTTCAAAGAATTGATAGTAATTATCGGATGGGAATCTACAGCTGACATTGACTATTTTTAATTCAACTAAATTGGATATATAACACACTATTGTGTTATATATCGCACTAAGGGTAATTAGGTTTTAAGATATTTTCGAAAAATATATATCACAATATGCAACACAACTTGCATTAAATTTCACAGAATACCCAAACAATTCAGAAGATACCCAAACAATTCCACAAATCACCCTAAAATTCAGAAAATTACCCTAAAATTTCCGAAAATACCCAACAATTCCAGAAAGTACCCTAAAATTCAGAAAATTACCCTAAATTTTCGGGAAAATACCCAAACATACAATATTACATAAATACGGAACATTACGAATTGCATTTGATTTGAGAAGATACCCACGGATTTCATTAAATACCCAACAATTGCAGAAAACAACCAACACTTCCAGAAAATTAACAAAAAATTCCAGACACTACCTTAAATTGTCAGCTGAAGGAGGCGGAGGACGCAGCGGCCGTGGACGTCTGAAGAGGAGGAGGAGGCAGCAAATTTGCTGTAGAAGGAGGAAATTAGGGTTAGGGCGTTGAGCGAGGGGGAGAGAGTGCTTACACGTAGGCGGTGGCGTGAGAAGGAGGAGGCGCAGTACCTGAGATGGAGGTCGAGTTGATGGCGCGGGCCGGCGACGAGCGATTTGGCGACGGAGTCAGATATGTTGAAATTAGGGCTAGGGTTTTGAGAGGAGAGTTAGGGTTCAGGCGACGGAGAGAGATGACGATAGCGGCGACGAGTGATTCGGCGGCGGTGGATTGCTCAGCGAAGGTGGTGATCAGAAGAGGGGGGAGGGGGGTGGTTTAGAGGCTGTTTGGTTGTTGTTGGTAAAATTGTGTATTTATGACACAAGATGGAAAGTTGATGTCCACCTCATCACTTTCACCTTTATGCTTCTCTTTGTTTGTTTTTGATTCCATTGGAATCATCAAATACTTGTTTGGGTTGTCAAAAATGTAACTTTGAAAGTGATTTTGGTGTGGTCCCTACTCAAATTTTATTATATTACTATCTAAAATGACAAAAAAACCCAAACAAAAAACATAACGTTAAATTCCATAGAAGCAGAAATCAACATAGATGATGATTACTTATCATGGATTATGATAGAACCAAATAATATAACATGAGACCTTTCCTCAAATTTTCTTTCCTCAAATTGCAGTCTCCGCCACAATCTCTTTGAATAACTTTCAGTGACCTTTAAAAAAACGATTTTAACAGTTAAAAAAACTCTCAAGATAAAAAAAACCTTAGCTCTAAGTTGACACTTGCAATCATCCTTCTATATTCAACTGGTTTCAAGCATTCATACAAAATCCTTGCAGTCCAAAATTTTTGTTTTAACAATCAATTCCTCAATCTGTAAAATTAGCACATAAGGGAACTTCACATGCATCAAATAGTTTATATCATACTCCACATACCCAAAAGCCCAATTATCACAAAATCAAACAATAAAGCAAGTAAATAAAATCAAGACCTACATTAAAGTTCAACATCAGAACTAAATACCATAACAAGTAAAATACTACAACATCAGAACTAGAAATAAAGTTTAGTCATCCCACCCACAACAAAAGGCTATTATCATAAAAGCAACACCTACATTAAAGTTCAAATTCAACCCAACATTAAACAAAAGATGTTATCTTCCATCCAAAATATCTCCTCCTTAGCTTGTCTCCCCATCATTATCATCCCCAACTTGCTCATTGATGTCCAAGTGATACTTCAACACATGACCTTTCATCCAAGCCACTTGAGATTCCAATGGCTTCACTATGAATAGCCTAGCTTGCTTTTCATTGTCATATAGATGATCGAGCGCATGATCCAATACATGTTGAGGGAATTCACACAGAGAATATATGCTCTCGGCCAATTTGGCACTATAATGTTGATTGCCCTCCTTAATTGCGGATGCGATTTCGCCCACTTTCTCGAGAAAACTGGTCATCTCAGAATCCTCATTGCGTGCAAGACGACGTTTGCTTGCACGTGATGATTTGTCAAGCCTAACTTTAGTTTTTGCAATATTCGTCTTGTGTGCTTTCGCCTCCGTGGATGATCCAACTTGCATAGGAGAGCTATCATTCTCAACGGGTAAGTCAAGATCAATTACCTCATTGGCTACTCCTTCAAAGGCATCGTACGCATTCTTTTTATACTCTCCGGTTACGAAATCATCTCCGATAATTAGCTTCAAATCATCATAGTGCTTCAAAGGCTTGTTCACGTATTCCTTCAGTCTAGGATTTTTCTACAAAATAATAGGACTTATAAGAAATGTTTAAACTAATTCTATGTTCAGTCAGATACACAGCTATATGCTTAGTTCCTACAATAGTGAGTTCACCATAGTTCAGTTATGCATCTTGTAACGCATTAAACCAGTTCCTTTCCAGTTATATGCTCAGTTAACAATGTGAACTACATATGACTTGTGTGTGTCTCTAATTGAACATGAGTAGTTGATCAATATAAGTTTTCAAGTACAACATCAAACAGACGAAGCCATGTATCATCACATAAGTTGATGAGGTTCATGGGATTAAAGAACAGGCCTCATGTTCAATTAGAAACACGTGGCCAGTGATCAAGCAGGAGAAACACCCTGCTGTGTATCTGCAGCAGGATACACCCCGCAGGGTGTATCTGCTGCAGATACACCCTACGGGGTGTATCTGTAGCAGATACACCCTGCGGGGTGTATCTGCAGCAGATACACCCTGCGGGATGTATCCTGCTGCAGATACACCCTGTGTGTATCTACAGCAGATACACACTACAGTGTGTATCTGCTGCAGATACACACAGGGTGTATCTGCTGCAGATACACACTGACTTTGAGTATCAGGTGTGATATGAATCCTATAGTGCATATAACTGTGATGATGTGATGAGCGCATGATCGGGATTTCTATCCTAACATTTGAGACACTAAAGTAAACAAAAGACAGCTGAAATAACTATCTAAAAATATTAAATCTCACAGCAAACTTATATGAAATTCTTACCCTTGCCCATGTGCTATAAACAGTTGGATCAAGTGTTATTGTTTTTGTTTCTTCATCCCAGCCGGCGCCACTGATTTCATGACATTTTCACATATCTAGATATCGATTTCGAAGAGTTCTATAGTGGTTTCCCACATTGTTCTTGGTAAATAACTGATGGAGTTTTTCGGTGCATGCTTTAGCCGCATTATTGAATGCCCTAGACCGCATACTCTTGTCACACTTTCCACCATTCCTTGCTTCATTGGCCAAGAAAGGAATGAGGAAATCGTCATGCTCATCGTCCCACATGATGTTTCCAACTTTCTTCTCTTTCATAGTTTGATTAAGCTTTTTTGAAGGTGACGAAATTTCCTCATCTTGATCACGAGCCACCCTCTTAGACCCGGCCCCACTTTCCGATGAGTGGTTTTCAAATGATAATGATCTGGGAGTTCCACTCATTGGTGAACTTTGTGATCTAATGTGTGGCATTGGTGTCCCATTTAAAAATTGCATCCATGGTTCAGAAGCATAAGGAGGAGGCATCATACCTGACATAGGATTCTGGAGAGAACCATATCCAGATGTAGGAGTTTGGAAAGAACCAAATGAGAATGGAATCTGGGGCATTCTTCCTGTAGGGCTATCATCATGAATTGCGGCATTTGAATTTCTACTCTCTTGACTCTCATGACTATCTCTATTTTGATAATAAAATTTCGGACAGAATGAGGCATTGTGATTCTCCATCCCTGCTTGCAAAAAGATTTTAAAAAAAATCATATAGTACATCAAGCATCACAAATAGCAAGAAATATATATATCATTTGAATGTTCAAATCCTACAAATCATAACGTTAAATTCCATAACAAGCTACATTGCATACATGTTGAAATGTTCAAATCCTACAAATCATAACGTTAAATTCCATAACATAGTACATTACAAACAATACATATTACATATAAATCTCAAAAAGGGGTCTCATACGTGACTCCTTTACGATGTCGATTACAATATTCAATCCACATTTCATATGCAATTTGATCTCTCCGTGACTTCCACTCATCCCGCAAAGCAAGTTGTTCTTGTTGAGTCATTTGTTGTGTGAAATCAATAATGGATGCATCTTCATTCAAGTTATCTCCCTCCTCTTCATTGTCATGCATATCCTCATTCAAGAATTTATCGTTCGGATCAATAATAGCAATATAATTATGTAAAATAGTACATGCAATTACGATGTTTACTTGACTTGGAAAAGGATGATGAGGTTTGGCAGAAAGAATCTTGAATCGACTTTTCAAGATACCAAATGTGCATTCTATCTTACTACGAAGTGATGAATGCCGAAGATTGAATAACTCTCGACGATTGTTAGGAACTCTTCCACTATGTTCTTTCAAGTGATATCGTACACCACGATAAGGAGCAATGAATCCCGGCATGGTTGGGTATCCAGCATCACACAAATAATATTTCCCTACAATATTGATGAAGTGCATTGTTATATTACATATAACCTACTAATATATTGACTAAATTATCATCTTAATCGGACTGTTGTTTATGTCTTACCTTCGTAGACTCTCAAACCATTTGGGGGGGGGGGGCAAGGACAGTGCATCCTTAAGAATTGTGAAGTCATTTGCAGCTCCCTCCCAACCAGCCATCACATATGTGAATCGTTTATTTGGTGTTACTGCAGCCAAAACATTTTGGGTGATACCTTTGCGTCCTCTAAATTTAGGAGCATCTTTAGTTGGCACTGTTGCATCTATGTGTGTTCCATCTATTAGACCAATACAATCATGAATAAAAAAAATATCTTTCAAGATACTAAATAGTATCATCTAAATAGAATAGTTATAATTGTTTATAATTAATATAGGTTACTTACCTTGAAATATGGAAACCATTGACTAGATTCCACAATTTCTGCCGGAGTTTCATTTGAGGCTTGTTTCATGAACCTGTCCCGAAGAGAAAAAACAGCTCCTAGAACTTTATTGAAATGCCTGCTAATTGTTTCCCCGGAACGTATGAAGTCAATTCTGCAAGCCCTATTCTTTGACTTGTGCCCCATTATGTAGAGAAATGTAGCTAACTGTTCTTCTATAGGAACATGAATTGTGTCCTTCAATAAGCCCCCATCTCTCATCATTTGAGCTAAGTTCATAAAAGGTCCAATACGCATCCTGAGATAGTCTTGACAACTCGATGTACTACCATTTAATATCCGACGCATATGAGAATATCTGTCTAAGTCTCTTACATATGAAGGATGACGAGGTATGTTACGTCTTTTAATTGGACGATCTTGATATCGGCGTCTGAAAACCATTAGCATAACTAGTACAGTAGCAACAGCAGCTGCGTTGTTCATCCTACGCACAACTTCATTTCTGTCCATCTTTTTTTATATATTGTAACAAAGTAATTAGTTTTTGAATGTATAAAAGTAAAACCAGTAAATTTGGCACTTATTTATCTTGTAGTTCAGTTACTTTAGTTTTTAAGAGATAAATTTTTTCCTTCATTGAATTCCTTTGTATTTTTATTTAATATAGGAACCAACTTGGCCCAAATATTTCTACCAAGATATGACTTCTATAATAGTTGGCTATGAGACTAAAATTAACAATCTCAAAGTCTTTGTGATTTTGTTGCTAAGGTTAATTTGCGTAATGCTATGGGATGTGTAAATTTTAGTTCATGTATTGAGCTTTTCGCAGTTATGGCAAGCAATTGTTACACGTCGAAAGCCCTACTCGCACCTTACTCAAAAGCATTTATCTGCAAGCTTTAGGCTTGATTTCCTATAAGAAATCAACACCAATATTCAAAGTATGCATCAGCACTAAACACCAATATTCTAGTTCCTAGCAGCAATCAAGTATTTCTTAAATCTGAGAGCTACCCATCATTTAGATCAAGCAAATTTCAGAGAAAAAGGCGAAATTTGAAAGAAATACCCATCTTCAGAGAGATACCGATCATCTAATATATACCAAATTAAGTGGTGTTCGCCAAATCGATAACTAATTTAAAGTTCTGTGCAAAAAAATCAGCGAAATTTGAAAGAGATCAAGAAATAATAGAGAAAGGCGAGATTTTACCTCGAGAAAACCCTTTACTCGAGCGGATCTACCCTCAAGCTAACGATGGAGTCACCGATTATCTCTTCTCCGACTTGCAGCGAAGCACGCGACGGAGACGGAGGTGTCGACGTTTTCGTCTTCTCCGATTTGAGGCGCACCGATGGAGAGGAGGCGAAAAAGCTGAGGAGAGAAAAAGAGGCGCATCGATGGAGCGGAGGAGAAAGGGCTGAAGGAATCACCGATGAATTTTCCCCCATAGGCCACGTGATGAATTTTTTATTGTATTTTCCCCCCTCACTGTCAGAATTCTGCCCAAAACGGGACTTTTTTTTGGGATATGCCTTTACCAGCCACATCGGCAGTGTAAAGCACTTTACCTCATTTTCACAGTTGCAACCAAACAATTGAAAATGTGAAAAGCTGACATAGGGATCCAAACTTTTTCACTTTCCAGCCTTTTACATGCAAAAAACATACAACCAAACAGCCCCTTAATGGTTTTGAAGGTTCACTCGCGAAACACTTTGGAAAGGGCCTGTTTAGTTTTGTCAATCAATTTTATGGGGGTGTAATACAGTAGATGTGAGGTGCTACAACATTACACCCTACTCTTCTATTCAGCGCGTTCAAAATAAGTACGGTTACTGTAACTGAGTTTGTGATATTATAACTGAGTTGGCATCCCTTCAGTATTTTATAGCAAAAAGAATAGTGAAATGTGAATTACTGTGGCTGTCCGATACAGTTAGACCATTCACTTTCTTGTCACTGTAGTTACTGTGCGTTTTTACATAAGGGTCTGTTCGTTTGCCTAAAAAAAGGGAAATCAAAGAAAATAAAACCTATTTCTAAGAAAAATAGGTTTTTGAATTGTTTGGTTAGCTAAAAAAAGAAGGAAATCAAAGAAATGGAGATGAGATGAGATGAGTTGTCACATTATTATTGGATGATGTGAGTGATTTTTTAAGAAAACTAGTTTTGATGTTATTTGGTTGGCCAAAAAAATAAGGAAATAAATTATAAGAAACCTATTTCCTGTAGTTTGTTGTTTTCTTTTGTTTGGTTCATTCTTAAAAATAAGAAATGAAATGAGATGAGATGAGTTGTCATTGTATTATTGGGTGGTGTGACCCATACTTAAGAAAAGTGTTTTCATAACTTTTTGGGATGAAAACAAAGAAATAAAATGTTAATGAGATGAGGTGAATTGTTATAATATTTTATTGGATGATATGAGTGATTTGAAATGATGAGAAGAGATGAGTTGAGTGATGTTTGGATGAAAATAATATTTTATTAGATATGATGGATGAGTTGTTAGATGAAAATAATATTTTATTAGATGTGATGGATGAGTGGTTAGATGAAAATAATATTTTATTAGATGATATGGATGAGTTGTTGGATGAAAATAATATTTTATTGGATGTTGCGGGTGAGTTTTAGGGATGGAAATGGAGGAAATAGTACTTTTTGAGATTTTCACCTTTTTCATTTCCATTTCTTGGTTTTTAGGAAATAAACAAACAGACCCTAAAGCAACTAAACATGCACAAAATAGTTGGGGTGGAGTTTTCCCCGATTTTGTCAGTGGGGCCCATCCATTCCTGACAGTGAAATGTTTTTAACATTCTCAACGGTTAGGGTTCTGTTTGGTTCGTAGAAATAACTCAAAAATCAAATTCCCATGTTCTGACGACGTTGCCACATTGGATTTTTTTCCTAACAAATCTGTCTCCCATGTTTGGTTGGCAATATGTTTTCTAGATACCGAGCCTGGAAATATCCTGCCACATAAGAAAAGCAGAGAATTATAAAATCCTCTCATAAAGCGCTGAAATGAGACGAAAACTGAATTGAAGTGAATACAAAATAACCACATTGCTTGTTTGGGTATTTGCCTTTTGTTCTTTCCATTCTTGCACATCTTTAATGGTGTTGGGGTTTTGCAAAATCTGGGACTCTCGTGACAAAATCTGTTGGCGCATGTGGTTAAATCTGGAATGATACAGATATATAACAGCAAACTGAACAAAATAATGAAGTGCAGTAATTTAAAATTTTCAACTCAATTGTTGTGCGTTTGTAAAACGCTGTGTTTAAAGCATTATTTGGCCTACTCCGGTGCAAGGATCCCAAGGCCAAATTGTTTCCAGGAACAGCAGTCCAGTACTCTGGTGTGCACCGACCCAGTACTGTCAAGATCTCCTTGATCTATGTAGACGGTAAAAATTACCGTGGCGGATTAAGCAGACAAATTCGCCCACGGAATAGGACCACCCTCTCTTAGGCGAAAAGCCTACCGTAGCCACTAAGTGGATTTGCTAGCACACGAGCCCCCACATTGGCCGCATCTGCCGAATCGCATGGATCCGCCAGCGAGGCGAATCCGCCTTCACTAGCCAAATCCGCTCGCAAGGGAGGTACTCGAATCCGCCCCCATCTGCCGAAACCACTTGAGCCACGTCTACCTACGTGGGCCGAAGGCCGGGTTTCCAGGGGCAACCCTTCCCTGCTGCCCATGATGCGAGAGGAAGAGGGTACAGTGTCCCATGCCCGTCAGACGGCCGCCCGCGGTTCAAGCGAACGAGACAGGCGCCGGACCGGCCTGCATGCTCATAAATGCGGGTCACCTCACCCATCAAAAGGTAGAGCCGAAGCCGTCGGCGCGCCGGAAGCTATCCAGAACTAGCTCTGGCACGAGACGTCCACTCTCCCATCCCTGTTCAGACATAGGGAGGGGGGAGGAGGCACAACACCCCACGACTGCCGGAGGGTCACTCGGTACCTCGCCGCGCAAGTGAGCGGACAGCTACCAGAGCCGTCTGCGTCCACATAAATGCAGCTTACCTCACTTCAAGCAAGAGGTGAGAGCCACCGGCGCTCAAGGGACTGGCCAGACCCACTTGAGTGTCTGGCAGCCGCTGTCACAAGTACGAGGAGGGACTTTCCCACTCCTACACGACGTGACACAACACGTCATCCCACCAACAACCACTTGTTGTACAAAGGGACAGTCGAATGTCTTGAAACAGTGTATGGTCACATCCCATAATTCAAGGAGCAGTCAAACTGCCTCCTTCCCATTAAAGGGCTTCTTTCAGCAACCTTGAAGGGGATCGGAACTTTGATCATCATCGAGATCGAGAGATCAAGATCGAAAACCGGCCAATAGACCAAGAGCTTGATCGATCAACCAAGAGAGGAAGAAGCTTTTTTGCATACCCCTGCATTACAGCGCCACCTTCTAGCTCCGAGCCCCGATCGCCGGCGAGCCAGAAGAGACGAACTCCTTCACCTCGAGCTTCAACTGAGTACTGAAGCTCTCCAGCAACCTCGGTTGAACCGTCTAAGGGAAGCAAACTCGGCACGAGCACCGAGCGAAGCATCCTGTAGCTACCTTAAAGTCCCCACGATTAAACAAGGAGGGCCTTCCCTCTGCTTCTGTTGTAATTCAGATTGATTTAGTTTGTAATAAGCTTTCTTATAAATGCAAACGAAATCCCCCATTCCCGGGAAAATCAGAAATTTACACCTACAGAAGATGGCGACCACAGTGGGAGAAGCTGTTTCCTCAAACGAAATGGTGGTGGCTCAGTTCGACGAGGTCGTTGTTGGGACGACAGTGGAGTCCCTAGAGATCGAGTTTGACCAGGCCAAGTACGAAGAGTACTTGTCTTCCTCCTCTTCCGGTGGCGAAGCGTACCGCAAACGCCACAGAGTCGGAAGCAGGAGCCGACCTCCGACGGCCAAGGCTCCCGCTCCAGGAGACTCTATCCGAGTCTCAACAAGGAAACCCACCCCAAACACTCTTGAGGCCAAGTCCCAGATCGAGAGCGCGAGGGGAGGATCTACTAAGTGGGTCGCCAAACGACCCTCAGTAGCACCCGTCCCGGAAGAGACATCGGTTCGCTCCGGCGCAAACCACACTGTCACAGCCCGCGCGGGCGCTCTCTCTACTGGGAAAGCTCGCCAGCAGCAATGACAGACGCTGGTCGGGCAGAAAGCCCAGACCTCCGCTTCACGCGACGGCCTAGATCACCACACAGGCCCAAGAAGCGAGAAGCAAATTGGCAACTCGTCCAATGTCGGGAAGCCCTCCAAATCAGGAGCGCCAACCGAGAAGGAGGAGGCCGCCCGCTCAGGTAGACTTCGCTTTTCAGGTCATATCCCTGACGCGAGTAAACCACCCCAAGCGAGGGGCCTCCTCAGGAGGGGCGAATCCTTGAAGGCTAGCGAGCCTCGCCATAATCTTTTGGCGGATAAACGCAAAGACAAGAAAATAGGCGACGCTTCTCGAACCCACTCGATCAAACGAAGGTCTGGAACTCGTCTGCGCGCTGGAGGTCGCCTAGACGCGAGGACTCGCCTATCAAAGCGAGATCACCTAACTCCAGCACCTCTTCACTCTACCCAGCGTGCACCGGGGGATACGTCCAAAAGCCCCTCGTGTACACACCCAAGCGATCCCTCTGACACTGGGGGTTGTCACCAACTACCCGCAGAGGATCTCCGAGAATATCTGACTCGCAAGCGTACTATACATTGTTTTCAGCAAAAGTTGGGATTGTTGTTGAATTCATTGTCTCTTCTTTTGATTACAATAAAATTCACAGAAATAGTCTTTTTTATAAGACCTCTTTACAACAAAACAAGAAATTACAACTTCTGAGAAAATAACACAATAGTTGTTTATCGACTATTATTTTTGTGGGACTTTGCCTGTGCCGGGAACGCTTTGGCTCGTGGACCACCGATTCACAGATCGTGAGGGGAAGTTTATGATTCTTCCTTCGTTATCGAAGTGAGAATTGGAAACGATATCTTATCGAAGTAAGATAGTCGTTCTTCTTGAACTCAAGTCGAGGCTCGAATGTCAAGGAATCACACAAAGCTCTGAAATCTCTGCTCTCTCTGCTCTGGAATGCTCTAACAAATGCTCGATCCTCGTCAGAAGTGACCCTAGGAGGGTATTTATAGCCTCAGGGGTCTGCAACTGTAAAAACACAACTAAACATAAAGTTAGTACGGCGCGACATTGTTTTACTGTCTCGCTGGTCGAGACAGCGTTTGCTGTCTCGCCAAGCGAGATAGTAAATTTACTGTCTCGCCCAGCGAGACAGTAAAATGCTGTCGCGCAAAACAAATATTCTTGGCAGTTTTGCAGTAACTACCTCCCCACGTTTCAAACTCCGTTATTTTGGTAGTTATTCATATGATTTTCGCCCACGTTGTTTCACACGTCCCTTGGCAGTTAATGGACACGTGTAGGGCAGTTATTGAGGTGATTATTGACCATTTCAACGCTGTCTTGCTGGCGAGACAGCAAAGACTGTCTCGCTGGCGAGACAGCAAAAGACTGTCTCGCTGGCGAGACAACAAAGACTGTCTCGCTGGCGAGACAGTTCATTTTTTGTGAGTTTTGGGTGATTTTTTTATGTTTGGATATCTATTGGCATTTTTTTGACGCCTACAGATACCCCCTCCAAAGTATTCCAGACGTATTCTTTTATAGAAGAGTTTGGGATGCTTTGGATAAGATAGGCTTTACTTACGATCCCTTCAATGCTTGGTTGAGTAAATCGTGTAGCAAGACTTGCAACTGGCTTCAAACCTTGACCTCTTCTATCTTTAGCCTATTCAATTCTTTGTAGAATAGCTAATGTTCTCCCGGTGTCGCGTTTATCGCTTGACCGTCGTCGAGATCTTGAATCGAAGCTGGTATTTGTTCTTGTAGGTTCAGCTTTTGTCATTGAATTGACATGTTCACTGAGAGTTCAACAGGTTATCCTTAAGAACATTCAGATCAATATTCTCCAGGAACTTCCTATTGGGTGTGGGAAACAGTATTTGCTGTCTCGCGACGCAAGACGGTTCCCCGATATTTGCTGTCTCACACGGCGAGACAGTATTTGCTGTCTCGCTGAGCGAGACAGTATTTGCTGTCTCGCTCGTCGAGGCAGTATTTACTGTCTCGCTCGTAGAGACAGTATTTTACTGTCTCGCTCGGCGAGACAGTATTTTACTGTCTCGCTCAGCGAGACAGAGTATAAAATCGGGACTTGGGGTTTTAGGGTTTTCATTCGATTTCCTGGGCGATTTTTAGCGATTTCTTGGGCGATTTTCCGTCGATTTTCGACCAGTTTTCTTCCCCTTCTTCTCCTCTTCGTTGCTGATTTGTGTGGTGCTTCGGTTTAGAGAGATTTCACTCGAATCTCACAGGTCTGTTCACCCCCCTTTCTTCCAAACTTTAATTTTGTTGAACTGTGAATATGCTGTGCGCACTGTTTCAGTTGTGTTGGCTTTATTCTCTGTCGATTGCATGCTCAAAACCCTAATTTTCTCCTCGGGTTTCATTGTAGATCACATAATCATTATGTCGCCACGTAAATCCCGTGCTCCTCGAGGCCGTTCGACTGCCCAATCTCCTGAGGAGGCTGCCCCTGTCGCCGCTTCGCATGGGGGTATATTTCTTTCACCTTTTCACCAATTTAAATGTTGTATTTCATCTATTTCATATATATGTGCCCGTATTTGTATGTAGATCCTCGTTTGTATCCTTTGAGATACATTCGAGAAGAGCCGGCATCCTCCTTTGAGGGGATCGACGCTTAAAAGTGCTCGTTTTGCTTAGACAAAACACACTTCAGAACATGCAGGGGCGATTTCATATCATCCCACATGTGTTAAAAGGTTTTGATATGCTGTTATAATGCTCGTGCATAGTAACGCATATCTCTTTTATACATGTGGTTGATGGAAAATCGTCACGCCTGTTATGAAATAGCGATTTATCTTATAGAATAAGATATACCGCTTTTTTCCATAATTTCAGGAATATTCTTACACCATTCATATGTATATTTTCTTTATCAGTCCACTTCCCTCCTACTGCCATTCCTGCTGATGCGATTACGGGTCGGAGTAATATTACTCATTCTCTTTATGAGGGGTTACCACTAGTAGAGTCCGCTCCCCGGTTTAAGTCAGATTATAGTGAAGGGGCCAGAGAAATGATTCAGCGAGGTAGTTGCCGTATTCTGCGACGGATCATTACCGACACCCCTCTGATTTCAGAACGAGATGACAACAAATGTATAAGGAAGCCGGATTTCTTGTTTGGTGACTCCATAAAGGATCCGGAGGTTGCCTTCTGCAAGCCCGCACAATGGTTACATCAAAGCGGGTCATCATTCTTATATTTACCTCTGATTCCTCGGGACCACTCGCTGTTAAAGTTTAGGAATTTATCTGTTAACCGCGAAATGTTCTGGAGGTTAACTGAAAATCACGAGCACATCCACTGTGGTTTTATCGGGAAGGAAGTCACCCCAGGTTCAAGTGAGAGAGCTTCTATACGAGGACTTCACCCAGGCATCTTGGGACAAGATAACATCCCTCAGAATGAAAAGACAGTGCAAGCCAATACTGTGAAGAACCGATTAGCGGCAGCAGGCAAAGTATTACCCATAGAGAATTTCAGATGTTATGGATGGGTACATTATTTTGGAGATAAATGGTGGTGGACCAGAATGACTCGCTATGCGTTGAAACGTTGGGAGCGAGAGTTAACAGATTTGGGGTTGGCGATCCTGATCCGTGCTACTATGAGTGGTCTGCAGATTAGTGTAGGTCATTTTCTCTGTTTGTTCGAGATCTACAACCCGGACACTAACACATTCTTCACCCAGAATGGGGAGCTCGGACTACCACTGTATGAAATGATGCAGGTGTCTGGTTTGCCGATAGGCGACATCCCATATCAAGAGTTCTTCCCGACCACCAATCAACTGAACAAGATAAAGGATCGGTCAGCTGTGACTCATGACATTCTATGGGAATTGACCTGCCACTATCACATAGCTACGGCCGAGATGGACCCCAAAGCAAGGAGGAAGTCTCCTCAAGTCAGCTTAAAACAATTCGCCGATTATCTGTTTAAGAATCTGGAAGACCGCTCTAAAGATGTATGCGGCTTGTCTCCTATAAGCCCAAGTGAAATCAATCGGCTATTGGAGAAAACAAACGCCCAGACTTACACCTCTCATTCAGAAGATGGGTTTCCGCATGGGACAAAATTCCGTTCTTATTTGTGGCAGGCCGGTGTTCCGATTAGCTCTACTGCTCTGCTGGCTGGTTTCCTGGCCTTGTGGCTAAAGAGGTGCGTAGTTCCCCACCAGTCCTCTGATATGATGCTAATAGAAGTATTATATCCAGCCGTTCAGTTAGCTACAGGTCGCAAATTATCCTTGCTTCCTGCTATGGTGGCTGCCATTCACAGTGGATTACGACAGTTAATCACTGTGTTTACTCTGGAGAAGAAGAAACCCTCCGCCAGCTTATCAGTTCCGAAGCTGGAGTTGCCTTATACTTATCTAATGGCCTGGTTAGTACTTCACCGACCAGATTTAATGGAAGCTCCTAAGGCGATAGATCCTCGTCTTCCTCTGTTGCAGAATCTTGAGGCTTGCAAGTGGATTAAACATCGAGAGCCAGATATAACCAGGCAATTCAAAATCCACAAGTGTTGGGAATTCTTCCCCTGCTTCCCTTGGTTCTCTGGTACCTACAATACTACTTTATTGGATACTGAAGATCCAAGACAGAATCGTACCGTTTTAGATGTTGGATGCTTCAGATGGTTGATGAACATTCGACCCGGTTACTTGTTATTTCGGGTAAGAGACGTTTGTCTTATCGAACCATATCTTCCATGCCGATTTGCTCGTCAATTCGACTACGACCAGATATACATCGGCAACCCGAATCGTCACCTAAATTTCCGAGGGGGACTCATTGATGGCGCGAGAGCCTGGTTTTAGAGTATTGCTGGCTGTACGGGCGCTGAGTTCGATCTCCCTTTAGAATCGCCGCCTCTACGGATGACCTTCTTGTATTGCAAGTGGCTGATGGCCGCCAATACTGTCACCTCATACCGAAGCATGCCGGAACCAGAAGAAGAGATAGTCCCGCGGCGCTCAAGCAGAACGACACGTGAAGTTAGGACTTCATCTCAAAAGAAAGAGGCCGCCGAATCGTCGAAGAAGGGAAAAGAACCGGCTCGCTCGGCTGGTAGTGAAGAAGAATTCGACTCCGAGGAGACGGAGACTTCTGAGGAGGCGGGTGAGACTGGCTCAAGTTCTGACGAAAGAGCTGGTCTCCCCGATTCTTTCTTCGAGAGAGGACTTGTGCGTCCATCTGCTGTGCCTGCTCAACCACCAGATGCTTCGAGAAAAAACAAAGAAAGAGTCGTTATGACTTACCCGAACAAGATGACAGTGGAAGTCCTTAGCGAGGATGAAGGGGATGAAGAGGATGAAGTGCCTCTTGCTCGTCGACAAAGATCTCGACCTTCCGCTCAGGCTCAAACTCAGGCTTCTTCTAGGGTTGAATTACGCACTAAGCATCGTTATGAAGGGTCTGGAGTTAGGGATGAAGCGCGTCCATCGAAAAGGCAAAAGAAAGCTGTTTCTAAGCCACGTGTTCATCTTTCGGCTGTAGAGGAGACGTCTGACCACAGTGCTTCTTCAGATGAGCAAGGTAACTATTTGTCTTTATCACTTTTACACTTCTTAATGCTCAAACTTATTTCATGTTTAATTTCTGTAGGGAGTCGAGAAGAAGGAAAACTACCCCATGATGCTGCTTCTCCCGGAGGTATGGAAACCAAGGAGACCAGTTTTGTCCAACAAATGCAGGATGCTCTGAAAGAAGGACTAGCTGATATCCCACCACCTCCTGACACGGATCCATCAGCTACAGACGCAGGTACTGATCTTTCTCCTCTCGGAAGAGAAATCCGAGAAATGAATGAGTCGGATCGTGTGTCTCTTTTAATGACCTGTGCACTTTTTATTTTTTTAGTTAAACTAAAAGAAGTTGGCTCAAGTAGTGAGGCTCCTAAACTCGTCCCGACGAACGAAGGTAGGATTATTCCTTAACTTGGGTAAATTTGTCTGGTTTCACCTGTTACTTACGATTCCATGGTTCCTGTAGACATCGTCATGAACAAACCAACAGAGGGAGAAATCACCCACACCCCTAAAATTGACGATTTCACTGATTTTGACTATAATATTGATATTTCGGAGGGCGATCATCAAGAAATCTCCGATTTGTTGTTCGGGAAAGCCACTGATGCGACCACGGAACCAGCGGTTGGCGCTGGTTTAACAGAAGCAGGCCCTTCTGAGAGTAAGGCTTCTGTTCTGTAAACTCCTTATCTTCCATATATATTTTTACCCGACTGATTGTCTAAATATCTGAATTATAGGACCAGTTACCGAAACCGATACTGCTATAATCACTGAGACTGAACATCAGCCTGAGGGTCGTGACTATTCATCATGGGCAGGGACTGATGTTGATCTTCAATCGTCCATTCTCGAATCCCGACCTGCAACTCCTGCAGATCCTATGATGATAGAGGTCAATGTCACTCCTCAGATCAGTCCAGTCGCAACAAAAGCAAGACCAATTGAAGAAGTTGGTACATCTGCTGATGTTGTGCCCAGAGTTGGTGAGTTTTAAACCTCATTTGCTTCAAGTTTCCGTTTAACACCCAATTATGTTCATTATGATTCTTTTGTTTGTAGAATCCCCTCCTAAGGAGCCTCTTAGTTTGGACCCGCCGTCTTCTGAGGCTTTAGTTAAAAAACCATCTGATATAGCGGGTGCATCGACAGCTACCGTTCTTGAACCAACCTTGGTTGTTCAGGAATCCGGACTACCACCCTTGGGTGAACCAAGTCGTATTGAAGGCTCTTCCGTCGAACTTGGTATGCTTCATCTTGTTATCTCGTATACATACATATGTTCTGTACTGACTTATTTGTCCTCATCGCAGTTCCTTCATCATTATCGAATCATATACAAGCGTTATTGGCCGACGACGATCCGGACAAGGCTGTCATCTGTTCCAATCTCCAAGGCTTCATCCCCTTTTTGAACTCTATGGTCGATCGTATTCTCTTCAAAGGATTGTACTTTGAGAGTTATAAAAAATCTCTCGAGCGTTTTATATCAGGATTCAGAGAGGAAGGGTATAATGAGTTAGCCGATTCGATCAATGCTTATTTGGTTGACTTGAAGCGACATGTTGAATTTCTACAAGCTCTTCGCGCTAAAGGCATACCCTCCTATATCGCTTCTCACATGGAATACAGGTTGCAAGCTTGGCGTGATTCTCAAAAATCAGCTAATCTCGAACTTCAAAAGCTAAAAGCCCGAAGTGATCAACTTAAGGTGAGCGTTAGCAAAAGAACACAAGCCAAGGTTAACCTACTCCGGGATTTAGAATCGAGTCGAGCGGAAATAGCTCGCTTAGAGGAGGAACTTGCAATGGCCAAGGATGCTCACGAGGTCTTGGAGTCCGAGTTGACGTAGGAAATTCAGGTTGAAGAAAACCTGTTACAGCAACTGAACCTTCAAGATAAAATTCTTGCTGAAAAGGAACAAGAGGTCGCCGCGCTTCACAATGTTGACGAAGAAGCCTTCAAAATTAAATTGGCGGCTGAGCTTGAACAGACTTATGCATTAGAGCTTTCAAAACTTGAAAATCAGATTAGTCAATATAAGCTTTTGTAATTGGAGAACATATATTTTTTTTGGTATCTTTGTTTGAACACTCTTGGTCAATATATTGAATCTTTTTGCTTATTGAGATTTTATTATGATTACTCATTCTTGTTCTAGAATAAATAACCATAATACTTATAGGATTTTTGGCAAATCCTCAGCCATCAACGGATTTGATATGCCTTTACCGACACCGTTTGAATCGGGCTAGTATGTGAATTATCTAAGTCCGTTTCACATATAACGTTGGGTTAAAAGAATTAAACTCTTTTAGACTTTAAACTACAGCATTGAATGTGTAGGCTACATGTGTTAGATGTAGACTTATCTCTAATAAGGGGTAGAGATAACATCCCCCATGTGTGAATGACGTGGATTTTAAAGTGTAGATAGATTACGTTCTCTTTGTATGAAAACGAATCTAAGCTTGTGAAGGAAGAACCTGGATATTCCAGTTCAGAGTCTCTTGTTTGTTGGTAGAGATAAACCCAGAAATGGAGAGGGATAATTTCATATCCCAACTCCTGGTCTCTTGTTTATTGGTAGAGATAAACCTAGCATCGGAGAGGAATAATCTTATATTCCGACTCCTGGTCTCTTGTTTGTTGGTAGAGATAAACCCAGAATTGGAAAGGAATAATTTCTTATTCCATTTCCTCGTCTCTTGTTTGTTGGTAGAGATAAACCCAGAACTGGAGATGAAGAATTTTATATTCTATCTCCTGATGCAAAGGAAACTCAAAGTGGGATCTCCACTTAGGGAATCCGAATTGGTTTGAATAACCCTAACTGTCATAAGGTTTGATTATTCAGTTTGTGGATCTCTCGTTCATGGAACGAATCGAGAGGGGACTTTGGCTTTGGTCCTAACTGTAAGAATGTTTGACCAAGTGGGGGTTTTGAGATGATCCTAACTGTTTAAAGGTTTAATCACTCGATTTGTGGACCTCTCGTTCATGGAATGAATCGAGAGGGGATTTTGGCTTTGGTCCTAACTGTAGTAAGGTTTGACCGAAAGACGAGTAGGAATAGGGTATAAATAACAATGAGTTTGTTGATTCGTACAAACTACTCGGTGGGCAACTTTGATTTTAAACATAAGAATTCGACAGATCGATATCTTTTGGTTGATCTGATTGGTGGAGGTTTTATGGTGCGGGGTTACGAATCATCGAGTTTCCCCTTCCATGATCGCGTTACAGTGTTTTGTGAGGGAAGATTCATTGTTATTAAATCTCATCTCAACAAAAGTAGTAAGAAGATCTTAATCATTTTTATCATAATTAAGAATGGATTATTCACATGATCATTTTTCATTGGGAATAATCAACTGATACTGGGTTATCCTAAAATATCCTGTATAGGATTTTCTAGGAACTTCCTGTTTTACACAGGTTATCCTGAATATATTATGGGTAATACTTTTTCAGGAACTTCCCATTTATCGGCATCATCAATTTATTGCCGTCTTGAGTGACCAAACGGTATGCACCATTTGAATAGACTGTTTCTATTACAAACGGTCCTTCCCATTTGGGTTCAAATTTTCCTTTCTTCTTGGAAGTGAGAATCATAGGTCTTCGGACAGCAAGAACTAGATCTCCTTCTTTAAAACTTCGTCGTCGGACCCTTTTATCAAAAGTCCGAGAAATTCTGGCCTGCTAAAACTCGATCTGTTCTTGAGCTTCCAAGCGCTTCTCATCTAACATCTCTAATTCCTCGAGACGTTTCTGATGATATTCTTCCGTCGTCATTCCCGTTGCGAGGGCGATACGGAGAGAAGGAATCTGTATTTTCAATGGGAGAACAGCTTCACATCCATATGTTAAGGCATATGGAGTTGTTCCGGTAGGTGTACGGACAGTTGTGCGATAAGCCCATAAAGCTTCGCCAAGTTTGTCGTCCCAATCTCGTTTATTGGTTTTCACCAATTTTGCCAAGATTTTGATGATGGTCTTGTTAAACGCTTCGGCCAATCCGTTAGCCGTAGGGTTATAAGCCGTCGATGAAACGTCCTTAATCCTGAATTTACCGCAAAACTTGATGAATGCATTGCTGACAAATTAAGGGCCATTATCGTGTACTATTCGCCTTGGAACACCGTACCGATATATGACATGGTGTTTAATAAACTTAATGACATCACTCGTCTTTACTTCTCTAAGTGGAACTGCTTCTGCCCATTTTGAGAAGTAGTCGGTGATTGCCAAAATAAAGCGGTCCCCTTTAACCGACGGTGGGAAAATAGGACCTACGATATCCATGCCCCAAGTTTCGAATGGCCACGACGTCACCGATGGGTGTAAATACTCGGGAGGCTGGTGCATATAATTTGCATGTAACTGACACGCTTCACATCGTCGTGCGTAGTCAACTGCATCTTTTACCATAGTTGGCCAATAATACCCGATTCTTCTAAGTCGATCACAGAGTTTAGGGCCGGGCTGATGCGCACCGCATATTCCATTATGCGCCTCTTTGAGTGCTTGTTCCGCTTCTTTGCCGGATAAGCAACGGAGTAGAAGACCATCATATGATCGTCGATACAACATTTGCGCTGTGGTGTTGTAATAAAATCTCGGTGCTCTTCGCCGAATCGATTCCCTTTCTCTTACATCTTCAGGCAATATACCATGTAGGACGTAGTCAATAATGGGAAAGCGCCAATCTCGAACTTCGGGTTCAACTGCTGTTAAGTATGCTTCTTTAACATCCGAGTCGTAGATTGGAACGATGAGTTGGTGAGTCCTTACTGTAATCAATTGCTCTGTTTCGGGAGGTTGAGCCAATGATACTGACAATGCCGCCAATGCGTCTGCATACGCGTTTTGGAGACGTGGAACGTACTCGATGAAAAATCCTTCAAACGAGTTTGCCATCTCAATAGCAACCTGGTGGTATGGAATCAGGTCTTGACTTCTGACTTCATAATCTCCTCGAATTTGATTAACCACTAGTTGAGAATCCCCAAAAACTTCAAGGTATTCAACCCCCAGCTCTTTGGCAAAATTTAGTCCAATTATTAACGCGTTGTATTCGGCCACATTATTAGAACATGGTCCGGTCAACGAATATGCTCTAGGCAAAACATGCTTTTCCGGGGAAACTAAAACGACTCCCACTCCTGAGGAGATTTTAGAACATCCGGGTGCGCTTGCCACATTGGTTGCGCGGGAAGCCCCGTCGAAGTACAACTGCCACACTTGCTGATGTGAAGTAGTATTGACTTCATGAGTTTCATCTGGCAGATCGTCGTATAATTCGACTATATCCTTCGTAGGATTTTCTGCTAGAAGATCGCAAATAGCTCGCCCTTTAACCGATTTTTGTTGCTTAAAGTACAAGTCGTATTGCGATAAGAGTAAGGCCCATCTAGCTAAACGCCAATTCATGGACGCCGACTGGGTCATGAATACGCGGACAGGGTTTATGTTGGAGATGACATAAATCGTCTGCCCCACTAAGTAATGTCGCATTTTCTGGACAGCAAATACCAATGCAAGACATTCCTTCTCGATCATTGGATAACGAGATTCAGCTCCTACCAATGTGCGACTCAAATAATATACCGCTTGTTCGTGACCGTTATCGTCGTCTTGTGCAAGTAATGCACTTAACGAATGGCTCGTCGCTTTGACGTAAATCAGAAACGGTTTGCCCGATTTCGGTGCAACGAGAATGGGTGGGTTCGCTAGATATGCTTTAATATCCTCGAACGCCTTTTGGCATGCTTCATCCCAAATGAAGGACACGCCTTTCTTTGCAAGTTTAGAAAATGGTTGACATTTTCCAGATAGGTTTGAGATAAACCGACGAATATATGCCAATCGACCCTGCAATCCTCTGAGTTCTTTAAGATTTCTCGGGGGTTGCAGCTCATTTATCGCCTTCACTTTGTCGGGATCAATATGAATACCTTTTGTGGTGACGACGAATCCGAGAAATTTACCGCTCGACATTCCAAGGAAGGATTTAGTCGGGTTCATTTTTAGCTGATGACTTCTCATAAGATCGAACATCGTCTTCAAATCTTTAATGTGGTCATTCTTATCACGACTCTTCATGACCAGGTCATCAACGTAGCATTCGACAGTCTTCCGAAGGTGTTCTTGAAAGATCTTCGTCATCGCTCATTGGTATGTGGCGCCGGCGTTCTTCAGTCCGAACGGCATAACAGTATAACAGAATACACCGAGGGGTGTTCTGAAAGCTGTATGCTTTTCATCATCCGGATGCATTTTAATCTGATTATATCCCGAGAATCCATCCATAAATGACATCCTTTCAAACCCGCACGTGTTGTCAATGATGACGTCTGTAATGGGCAAAGGAAAGTCGTCTTTAGGACAGGCGGTATTCAGATCTCTGTAGTCAATGCAAATTCTGATTTTCCCATTCTTTTTAAGGACTGGAACAATATTAGCCAACCATTCAGGATGTTGTTCTTCTCTGACAAAACCTGAATCGATCAGTTTTTTGACTTCAGCTTCTATTGCTTCCATAATTTGTGGACGAAACCGTCTTTGCTGTTGCTTGACAGGTTTAGCGTCTGATTTTATGTTCAGGGTATGCATGGCTACATTTGGATCGAGTCCTGGCATATCTTCATAGTTCCAAGCGAAAACGTCGATATACTCTCTGATGAGGGCGATTAGTTCCTCTTTCTCATCTGGTTGAAGATCACCGCTGATAAATATAGGTTTCGGATTAACTTCGTCACCCATATTAACTTGGACCACTTTATCCTCAGTAGGAGGTTCTCTTTGTTCGAATCGATCTCCGTATTGGATATTCATGTAATGCATCCAGGGATCTTCCCAAATAGGCAATTGGTCGTCTTCTTCAGTTGTGGAAGGATCAACTGTCGCCATATTTGACATTAGTGCTTTAAATCTTTCTCCGATGCTTGTGTCAGAATCCCACATTGAAGTATCGGATGAATGCTCGCTCACACTTCTTAATTGATTAATGATCTGTTGGCCACCCTCGTCATCAGATGATGAAGCATAACCTAGACCTCTATTATGAGTGTAATAATTATCCGGTTTTTCTTTTGGTACATAGGTAGAACGGGGTGGAACCCTAATTCCTTGACCAAAATAAAGACCTTCACCGAGCGAGAGATTATAGCCTTGTCTCTTCATGTAATCATTTGCTTGTGAACTATACCGAGAGAAATGTTGTCCTGGCTTTTCCTCATCTGAGCTACTATCCAAGAAAAAATTAGGAGCTGGGGATGGATTCCCTTTCCCAAAGATTATTTCTTTCTCACCCCCTGTCTTTGCAGGTAGGATTACTGTTGTCCCGGCTGAACTTTGTAGGTACTTCGTCGCCGTGCGGGATGAGCGAATTGGCATATGTAGATTAGGATTATCATACAATTCCTGCATTACATTATTAAGACAAGGCGAATACTCTAAATCATTCTTTATTACTTCATCGGCAAGTTGCCAGTTACAACTTTCGTCCGACGATTCATCACCGTCAAGATCGATTACAAGAGGTTCAATGTCATTTAATACAAGACCTTCACTATAATCTAGCCCGGCTTCGGTATCAGCTTCTTCTCCGCTGTCCGTACCATGGGCCGATGGTTCAGTATCGGACTCAGCACCATATAGAAGGGAGTCAGTAAAATAGTTTTCTAACCCCTTGAATGGTTGCCTATCCGCGACCACCGTCTTGACCTCCTCATTAGTGTCGACATATTTCAAACACTGATGGAGGGTGGAGGGCACTATAAGATTACCGTGGATCCATGGACGACCCAACAGTAAGTTATAGGAAGTCTCTGCATCGATCACATAGCATGTGACTTCAGACTTCAGATCTCCGAGTTGACACTTCACCCGGATTTTTCCTAACGGTCTTGATCCGCTAGTGTTGAATCCATAAATAACAGTTCCCGTTGAGGCTAACTTGCTGGCGGGAATTCCGAGGTGGTACATCAACCGAAGTGGCATGATGCTTACAGCGGAACCCGGATCAACTTGAATCCGGTTGACCATGCTCGAACCGATATATCCAGTAAAATACAACGGTCTATCATGCTTTGAATTCCTGACTTGCATATCTTCTTTTGTGAAAGCAATGCAAGGGAATTTGGTGGCTGCCAGATTGCAATGTTGCAGCGACGACTCTGGCTCTTCTGGAGTTGGTTTAATCTGAGTGAGAAATACCTCAGAATCAGCCAAGGCTTCTTGTAAAGCTACCCTGGTTTCCTTCGAAAGGCGTAATAACTCGTATAGCGTGATCCTTGCTGGGATATTGGCTAACTGAGTCATGACGTCGAAGCGGTATGGAGCATTTGAACTTTCCGATTTGTCTCGTCCAATTGGTTTATTGAAACGAGACTGCTTCGGAATTTGAACTTCTTTGGGTTGAGGTTCCTTTTCTTTCTGCTTAACAACTCTCTGAGGTTTCTCAGTTGCTATGGGCGGGGTCGTAACCACCCCCAGTTCTGCAAGAGTTTTACCGTTAGGATTAGAAGCTTCAGGATACTGGTAATGGTATTCATTTCCGCCCCTTGTAGCGAAAACTTCTTGTTCTTCATCAGAAGGTGGCAGAGCTGCTATTTCCTCGTCGTCTTTCTCCGGAATCGCCGAGGCTCCATAACAGGACTTCTCCTTTCCTTTACCCTTCGATTTCTTCTTTGACGTGGATGTCGTCCACTGTTCATCTTCAAGCAAATCCGGATGAACCCAAAGGATTTCGCCGTTAGGGGCCGTGTGTGATACTAGCCCTTTTTGGCGCTGTCCGTGAGGGTCATCGTTGATGGTTTGCATCTTTACTTCTGACACTGGCTCGGCTTGGAACCAGGACAAAGGAATCGACCCGAAGCTAATGGAGACCGCGTTTGCGCCCACCTTCTTCTCTTTTGGTTTCGGTGTCACAATACCAACATCAATTAAGGTTTGTATTTTGTCCTTCAAGACATAACACGCCTTAGTGGGATGATGGACCCTTCTGTGATATGCACAGTATTTTGGGTCGTTAATCTTATTCGCTTCTTCTTGGTTTGTGACCGGTGGAAGCTTAATCTTGTTATTCTCTAGTAGGTACTTGAAGATAACTGGAACTTCATCATCTTTGAAAGAATATTCCTTCGGGAATCTGGGCTCAGAGGGTTTAAACTGCTTCTGAGGTTGTTGACTCTGATTCGGCGCCAGCTGGAATGATGACTGCTGCGGTTGTGGTTGTGGCGGCTGTTGTGACGTTTGGTGTGCGTCAACAGCAGCTCCCGACCCTCTTCCTCTGCCTCGAGGATTGAAGTTCTGCTTCTGATTTTGATTATTGGCTGGTGCCTGACCTCTCTCCAGATTCCTTCTTTTGAGAAACCGTTCAGCTTGTTCACCTCTAACCTTCAACTCCTTCCAAGTTTTAGAGGGTACAACTCCCATAACCTCTAATACATCCAAAGACAAGTTGTTATGACATGTCTGTAGGATAAATTCCTCTGTGAGTGGATCTCGGCAGTTCACCGCCTTGTTCCGGAACCGTTTGACAAACACGTCAACCGACTCCCCATTCTTCTGTTTCTAGTCCAGCAACGTGCCAATGGAGACCTCTGTGTCGTCGTCGAAGAAATTGGTGAGAAACAGTTCTTCCATATCTCTCCAGCTATTGATGCTTCCAGGTTTCAGGCGTCGGTACCAATCGAAGGCAGACCCACGGAGGGTTCCTACGAATGACCGAACCATCAGGGCTTCATTTCCTGATATTGCGCCGAGATGTGACTTGAAATAGATCAAGTGCTGAGTTGGTGAACCCCTGCCATCAAAAGGAGTAAAGTTAAT
>BQKN01064223.1:100799-112169 GCA_022839385.1 Asparagus kiusianus
AACAAGAAGAAGAAGAAGAAGCGGGTCCAACGCCCCTTACCCCGACGGACTGAGGATAGAGAGTGGGTACCACCCCACCGTCCTGCGATGGAAACGAAAGACAACAGTAATTCACAATCCGATTACTCTTCCACGACGTCGCTAGGGACGTCACACACCGGGGACGGCACCCGTGACAAAAGGTTCGATGAATTCCAGGACCAGCTTAACGTGCTAAAATTTTAGCAAAATATGAACAAGCTGGGGGTGATTCATCCCTACTGAAAGTACCCTAATACCACTAGGGAGGAACCCTAGAGGGGGTGAATAGGGTTTATGCTAATCTAATCCGATTTATGCCAATTTAAGACTTATTAACAAATATATCCTAGCAAAAGAGATATGAACAATATATCTGCAAGAATATACAAATATAAACAAGGGTGAAACAATATAGTGGACAATATAAACAAGCAATTGACGAAGGCGATATAAACAATAAGCACGAATAAAAATGAACGCCAAAGCAATCACAAACACAAGATATGTTCACGAGGTTTGGTCCGCCTGACCTACGTCCCCGCTCCTCACCTCGAGGAGATCTCCACTATCACACCCGGTTTGGAAGCCGGAACTTCTCTACACACTCGGTTTTCTAGCTAACCGAAAACTCTACAATCCACACAATGTAACTACACTAATCACAACCTCAAGTGTTGGTCTCTAGCCCGTGTCTCCCTCAAGTGCTCGGAATTATCACCTCTCTCTAGGCTACCGATGCCACTACTCTTGGGATAACCCCGTCTCTCACCACACACTCCTATTGGTGTACTAGTGTAATACAAGTGATCTCACAATGAAAGCTCACAACAAATAAATCATTCTCTACAATGGATGAGAACACAATATAAGCTCACTCTCAAAGTCACAAACCCACAACCCCAAATTATACTATGAATGTAAATACGATAAGCTCAATAGGTTGTGTGTGAACAAAGAGATTAATCAAATCTAAACTCAATATAAAACTAGCTTTAATAAGATGATGATCAAATAAATAAATATAAAGCTAGAAAGGAGTTTAGAAAACTTCTCAATGGATGACAAGAGATGGAGGGAGAATAGTTGATTGCTCAAACTCCAATAGATGATCTCCTCAAGCTCTTGTAGAATTGAATTCACAAACTCAAACACTCAATTGCTTAAAAGCTTATAAACACACTTTAAACAAACTTAATCAAACTTTAAACCCTTGTTAAACTTTCTTAAAACATTCTCTTGGTATACTCAGAAGTTAGAGGGTATGGGGTATATATAGGAGCCCCAAAGAACCAAGAAAACCAAAGTGAAAAGTCCAAAAAACCAAAAAACAGCTCAGCCAAAAACTAGCCGTTATAGTGTTATGAGTCGACTCGTTACTGTTCATGAGTCGACTCATAAACTAGCCGTTTCAGGCCAAAAAGGCTCTGATGGGTCGACTCATATGTTTATGGGTCGACTCATAGTCAAAAACACAGTTATGAGTCGACTTGCACTGTTCATGGGTCGACTCATGACATATGCAGTTTCTGGCAGATGCTGAAAATTGTACATATCTGGTTTTGTAAAATAAATTAAAAATAGTAAATGAGCTCCAAAAATTATGAAATTTTGTGGGAATGTTCTAGACATGTATCATAACATTTCAGAGAAAGAATTTCTGAAAAATAATTTCCCAGTTGAGATAAATAAATGTTTGAACACAGATTTACAGTTTCTGAAAAACTGCAGACATGCACGATTTTGTAAAATCAATTTGATACAGTAAATCAACTCCAAAAATAGTAAAACCTGGAGGAAAGTTTCTAAACATGTTGATAAACATGTCAGAGAAAGAATTTTTCAAATATCACTTTCCATTGTGAAAACTCATCAGTTTTGTAAAACATGCACGGACATGTGCACGAACGAAAACGTGAATTTGTAAATTCCTTTAAACATAACAAATCAATTCCAAACTTGATGAAACTTTGAGAAATGTTTGAAAATGATATTTTGAACATGTTACAAAAAGAATTTACCAATTTGCATTTCCCAATTGTGAAATCTCATTATTTTGCAAAAGTGTTCAAAACATGAAAAAGTGATATACATGAAGTTTGATGTTTTGACATAAACAAAGTTTTCAAACTTTGCATAATGATTATATAGACTTGATAAAATATGTATATGATGATTGTTAAGTCTATAAACTGAGAATACAATATTTGAGCTTAGAAACCAAATACGTGTATGTATATGTAAACATCAAAATCTAAAACACTTGTATGTATATATATATAACTATATATATGCATAGAAACCAAATACGTGTGTGTATATGATATTGAGCTTAGAGTATCTAACACACATAATATAAAAACCTAAACTAAATATACCCAAGCTTGTGATCTTCAACGAAGCTCTATCTTGGTACACTTGCGGATGAAGCTGGATCTTGGATCTTTAACTTGAATGCAATGCTTCATTCCATAATTCCGCCAACCTCCATTAGATATGATCGTTATGGCTCAATCCATCCATCCTCCAACTTCATTGTTTATCTAGAATACCTAATAGAAAACATAAACACTAGACAAACAATATTAGGAATTGTTTGTAATCATCAAAACAAGATTAGAAGATGTAGGCTCATCACATGAGACCTAACACCTACCCCATTGAGTGGGACACAGTCCCATACCCGGCGAAGTTCAAACTAATCAGCCTGGTGCAATTCGACGGTAAGGGCTCGCCTTCTCAGCACATTTACTACTTTATGGCCCAAACTGGGTTCCTTACGGGGAATGACGCCATCCTTACGCGACTATTCATAGGCACCCTCAAAGGGGTGGCCTTTGAATGGTTCCGCAAGCTGGAGCCCGGCTCTATCAAATCATGGGCCGACGTCGAAAGACTCTTTCTAGCCCGCTTCTTCGACGACGATACGGAAGTATCGATGGCCACCCTCCTGGCCGAAAAACAACGAAAGTCGGAATTAGTCAATGATTTCGTAAAGAGATTTCGGAATCGATCGGTTCACTGCCGGGACCAAGTCTCCGAGTCGACACTGATCGAGATGTGTCGTAACAACCTAGCAATCCACATCCTATCCAAAATAGGCGCGGTGGAAATACGGACATGGAAAGAGCTCGTTCGCCAAGGTGAACAAGTAGAAAACATGATCAAGAGGCTCGAGGCCGAAGAACCACAGCCCAAGAAGGGAGCTGCAGAGCCGACTGTGCCAAAGAACCCCCCTCGAACCAGAGGAAAGGCGATCATGGCCGTCGATTCCACCCCAGCGCCAAAACCTGCCCCAAGGCCTAAGCCTCGGCAGTTTGAGCCACGCCCCCCGCGGCACTATAACTTCAAAGAGGACCAGGTGGTGGCAACGTTGGACACTCTGCTCAAGAGTGGTCGAATCAAATTGCCGGAGGCCACGAAGCCCGAGGAGGCGGACAAAACCGGCGACCCAACCTACTGTGCTTATCACAGGTTCCTTGGTCACCACACGACCAAATGCTACGTCCTCAAAGACAAACTCCAGGCCCTCTACGACGCAGGAGTCTTGAAGAAGGAGAAGGTCCAAAAGCAGGTGACCACAAACATGATCACCTTAAGCTTTGGGACAAACCTTCCAGCGGTCCAAGCTCCGGCGGTGGTAGTTCCTATCCCCAAAGCGGTTTTGAAGATCACCAACGACGATCCTCACAACCAACGAGAGAAGGGCTTAGTCCCGCAGACCCTGCCATCGGGGCAGATAATGTGGGTTCATCCAGACCTCCTCAACGATGAACAGTGGACTACAAGGCCTTCGAAAGAGGCCAGGAAGAAACACTGCAACGTCATCTATGCCACCCTAGACAAAGATGACATAGCGGTGGCCGCCTTAACCGATTCCGAGAAAGACACCAACGTTTTCGCCACAAGGGCGGGAAAGGAGTTCGCGAAGGAATATCCCGCGAGGGTGGAGAACACGGCAAGACCTCCCGCGAGGCCAGCCGCAACAACTCCCCCCAATCCAGATGCACCCAGCTCGAGTCGCCAACCTTTCCGGTTCAACGTGCTCGCACAGCTGAAAAGCATCCCTGCGTGAATCACTATGTACGACCTCCTCCGGTTGTCCAGATCCACTCGCGAGGCCTTGCAAGAGGCTTTGGCCGATTCAGAGGCGTTCGCCACCCATTTCTCGAAGGAAGCGGAAGCGGAACGAGAATGCACGACCTGCTGTCAAGTCTCCGAAAGACGAGTTCCGTGCATCACTTTCACTCCTGAAGACATGCTCATCAAGAGCACATCTCACGATCGACCATTGTACTTCACGGGATACGTCGGATCGGCGAAAGTGGATCGGATCCAAGTCGACCCGGGTTCCGCGTTAAGCATCGTACCTCTGAAATTGATCAAGCACTTGGGGATACCGCCAAAGCGTTTGTCCTCAACCACCACGACTATTTTCGGCTTCAACGCCACGGGGACGCGACCGTTGGGCAAAATCCGCCTGAAGTGCCGCATAGGCGAAATGAAGACGGAGGTGACCTGCTATGTCATCGATGCCGAGCCCTCCTACAACGTGCTCTTAGGACGCCCGTGGATCCACGACAACCGAATAGTTCCATCCACCCTTCACCAATGCTTGAAGTATGTCGATGACTATGAACGTGTGAGGACTGTAGTGGCCGACAGACAACCCTTCAAAGGCGTCGAGAACTACTTCACAGACTCTCTGCTGTATCAGGATCCCATCGAACCGCCAGTCGAGGAGCCAGAAAGTGGCAACGAGGCGGATAGCGAGCCTGAGTACGGCGACAATCTAATCCTAAACGACTTCGAGTCAATTGTAATTGGTTATGAGAGTCATCATGTAACCAACGCCGTTCAGGCGGAGAAGATTGTCATCAATGAAAAATCCAACTTTGCTTATGTGTCGTCTTGCTCTACGTCTGAGGATGACGAGCCCAACGACCTATGGACGGAACTCTACCGAGGTCCTTCCCTGCATCTGCCGGTATGCTCGTCATGTATCACCAAAGCGCAGCCGGTCAAGTCATCACAAGCTGTGTTCGTCGTGCCCGCCCGGAATAGATATCGAAAAGACATTATTTTCGGTCGAATCGATCGTCCCTTGCGCACGCTCTGGGATGAGTCTGAAGACGAGGATCCCGCGCCCCAGTTTTCGCAATACAGTCGAATTGCGAGACGCATGATGAGCGACATGGGGTATGATCTCACTCGTTTAGAGGGCCTCAATTATGGCCAGGGACGTAGGACGGTCATTCGACCTGCTTACGTACCCAAGGGGAAACCCTTCAATTACTTCAACAGGACTAGGAGAGGCTTAGGCTACTCCTCCTCCTCGTCGGATTTGTGTTTCCACGTTGACGAGGATTCCGACTATGCATGTTCAGGGGATCAATCGTCAGTGACCTCAGCGTGGGACTCAGATGTCAGCGTGAGGGACCTGTTCGATAACCTCACGGTCAACATGGCTACTGTGGATCCCGCCGAAATGGCGGCGGATGAACAACTTCCGCTCTATGATGAGACATGGGATCACCATGTTAACGCCCAGTGGAGCAGTCGCTTCGAGCAACGGGAGCCACCCACCGAAGACGAAGTCCTCCAGGTGAACATGGGCACTGACGAGAGTCCCAAACCCATATTCATCAGCGGTAGCTTGCCTCCTCAAGAGAAAGAGGATCTCATTGCCCTCATACGGGAATACATCGACGTCTTCGCGTGGAATTATGAGGACATGCCTGGCTTGGATCCGCGGGTCGCCACGCATCGCCTCAACATCAGCCCAGACGTCAAGCCAGTCAAGCAGCAGCAAAGGCGGTTTCGTCCCCAGATCATGGAGGCGATCGAGGCGGAAGTGAAGAAACTCATCGAGTCCGGCTTCATCAGAGAGGAGCAGCACCCCGACTGGGTGGCGAATATTGTTCCGGTATTGAAGAAGAACAGTAAGATCCGCGTCTGCATCGACTTTAGGAACCTCAACGCTGCGTGCCCTAAAGATGAATTTCCTCTGCCCATCACGGATGTCATCATTAACAACACGTGCAGATTCGAGAGGATGTCCTTCATGGACGGTTTCTCGGGGTACAATCAAATCAAAATGCACCCCGAAGATGAAAAACATACCGCATTCAGAACTCCCATGGGGGTGTATTGTTACACGGTCATGCCCTTTGGACTCAAGAATTCCAGCGCGACATATCAACGCGCCATGAGCACGATCTTTCGAGAGCACCTACGAAAGACAGTGGAATGCTATGTGGACGATCTGGTTGTGAAGAGTCGCCACAAAGGCGACCACCTTCAAGACTTGATGACGATGTTTGAACTCATGAGGACTCATCAACTCAAGATGAATCCCACTAAATCGTTTCTCGGAATGTCTAGTGGTAAGTTCCTCGGCTTCGTCGTCACCACGAAGGGGATCCAAATTGACCCTGACAAGGTGCGAGCCATTCAAGAACTTCAACCACCCCGGAACCTCAAAGAATTGAGGGGTCTCCAGGGACGATTGGCCTATGTCCGGAGATTCATCTCGAATCTTTCAGGCAAATGTCAGTCGTTCTCCAAACTTATGAAGAAGGGCACCTCCTTCGTATGGGACGAGCCTTGCCAGAAGGCCTTCGAGGATATCAAGGCGTACCTGTCGAATCCGCCTGTCCTCGCCGCGCCTATCTCAGGGAGGACATTTCTCATCTATATACGTGCCATGGAACACTCCTTGGGTGCCCTCCTGGCGCAAAATGACGACTCCGGCCACGAGCAAGGCATCTACTATCTGAGTAGAACCTTGCAAGGCGCCAAACAACGGTACCCGATGGTCGAGAAAGAATGTTTGGCCTTGGTGTTCGCTATCCAAAAGATGCGACACTACCTGGTAGGCCAGACGATCCATGTCATCTCCCGGATAAACCCTATTCGGGTCTTCATGACACAACCTGCGGCGTTAAATTGGCACCTAGCTAGGTGGGCGCTTCTGCTCTCCCAATATGACATCCATTTCATGCCACAGAAATCTATCAAGGGGCAGGCCATATGCGATCTCATGGCCAGTCACCCACTGAGGACGGAGACCGACCTGTTTGAAGATCTGCCGGACGAACCTCCCGAGGCCAACATAACTTCGTTACCGGAGGTTTGGCAGATGTTCTTTGATGGCGCATCTCGCACAGGCACGAGCGGCTCTATTGTTGCGGGAGTGGGAGTAGTATTCACTTCCCCACATAATTACGTGCTGCCCCGAGCCTTCTCTTTAACAGAGCCGTGCACCAACAACGTGGCTGAGTACAATGCGTTACTCATCGGGCTCGAATTGGCGAAAGAGTTAGGGGTAAAATGCCTCGAGGTGTATGGCGATTCCCAGCTCATTGTCAAGCAGATGACCGGCGAATACGAGGTTAAGAACGAAGACCTGACCCCACTCCACAAGGCGGCTGTCCGACTAGTGGAATCGTTCGAAAGCTTCCGCATTGAACACGTGCTGCATTCCAAGAACACGCACGCAGACACCCTTGCTTCCTTGGCGGCCAACCTGGCCCAACCGCTAGGGACATCCCAATGGATCACGGTGGCGAGCAGAAAGCTCTTTCGACTGAAAGACGCTCCAGAAGCGAATGCCACCCATCAGGTCTCAGATCAGCCCATTGCTGAGGATTGGCGTCTCCCGATCATCGATTACGTCCTATACGGCATATTGCCCGAAGATGCAAAAGAGCGAGAGTCCGTCCGAAGACGTGCTGCGAGGTTCCATTACGATTCGACCACCAAGACGTTGTATCGAAGGTCATACGACGGCTTGTTGCTTCGATGTCTCTCGAAAGCAGAAGCACAAGAGGCTCTGTGTGAGGCCCACGACGGCATTGGCGGAGCTCACCAACCCGGACCCAAACTTTGGGATCGCCTGCGAAGGACAGGTTACTTCTGGCCTGGGATGGTTCAAGACGCTGTTGCCTACGCGAAGCGCTGCCATGAGTGCCAAATCCACGCCAACTACATGCATCGGCCGCCTGAAGACCTACACCCGACAAAGGCTTCGTGGCCTTTTGAGGCATGGGGGATGGACATAGTCAGACCAATATCTCCGCCATCGGCGAGAGGTCATCGCTTCATTCTCGCGATTACCGACTACTTCTCTAAGTGGGCCGAAGCCGTCCCCTTGAAAGAAGTCAAGACTAACGACGTGATCAAGTTCATCAAACACCACGTCATTTACCGATACGGCGTACCACGACGTTGTATGTAGGAAAAATTGCAAAGAAGAGAATAAAAGAAAATTGAATTTGATTCTTTTAATTCCGGTTACAATTCGATTACAAAAGAGAGGAGAACGAAATTGGTTCTTCCCCTTTGTTTAAAACTGGGTTCTTCTTGGTAGCGATGGAATTCCTCCTTCGATTGCTCGCGTCGAATTTGCTCTCCGTTGACGATCCGACAATCTCTTATCTCGTGGGAACGATGAACTTTTGTAGGAAGTTTTATATGTAACTCTCGGATGAGTTTAAGAACTCTGAACGAGTTTAAACTCTGTAGATAGAGTTGTTAGAACCGAAAATTCGGTTAATGATCAAGCTGTTATCTGTTGTCGAAGAATCCTCTCAGATTTGATCTTCTGAGATTGATTCAAAAATCTTATCTTAAAAGATTTAGTTGCAGCTGCTGTTGAATCACCGAACCTGAGTGGTTGAGATCCTCCAGAATTCGCCTCCGCTGCTAACTCCTGTTTAGATTCTGAAAAATCTAATCTCCAGAATCCAACCCGTCCGCCAGCTTTTAACTCTGTCGAGTTTGTTGAGTTTTTATAGGGGGATGAGGGGTTGTAACTGACCCCTATATCCGCTCCTACGTGGGTGAAAATCCCTCAGAACGTGGGATAAACGGTTCTGGAACCGTTCGACTTGTGTTTGAACAAGTCAAACGCCCACTCTGGCGTTCAGAACCCAACTTCGTGTCTTAGAATTGTGACGCGAGGGTCGGTGTTAGCTGAACATTGATGAACGCGAGGGTCGCTCGCATTTTGATTTGTTGCCTGCTTGGTGACGCGAGGGTCGGTGTGAGTTAAACCCTTATGAACGCGAGGGTCGCTCACGTTGAGTTGTGACTTGGAAACACGGGGGTCGCCTGCACTTCCATATTTGTGACGCGGGGATGACTTCCGCGTTTTAGAAGGAGCTAGTTGATTTATAACTTCTTCTGTAAGGCGTTGCAAAGACCGTTGTTCTGTAATCCTCGCTTTAGCTGTTGTGGAGTGTGAAAGTCGTCAGATTATAACTTTCACTGTAGATTGTGAAGACTACTGAATAGAGTTTTCATCAGTTGTTGGAAGTGTCGTCGAATTGTAACTCTTCTCAATCTATGTGAAAAGTCCTCCATTTGTAGTTTCTTCGCTTATCGACCCGAAAACTATTTGATTATAGCTTCCGTTGTAGGAGCTTAGATGGGAATCAACATCCATAGTGTCTTTTAGACGAATATTTGCCCACAGCTCTCTACCAAGCAATTCACCAACTAAGTCCAACCTTTTATTTATAAAATCATTACACTGCTCATCAGCATCTCTATTAGTCATGCTGTTGTCGCAGCCATCAAGATCAATCATCTCAGAAATGAGGTCGTGTTTGCGGTGGTCGTGGAAGTCGTTTGATTGTGACTTCTGTTATCGGGGCTTGTTTTAATCAGCTATCCGTTGTGATTTTTAGACAGCCTACAGACATATTATCCATGACAATGGTACGCAATTCATCAGCCATGCATTCACCAGGTTCTGCGACAAGTTTCGAATACAGAACCTCTCTTCCACGGCCTATAACCCATCAGCGAATGGCTTGGCCGAGGCCTTCAACAAAACAATTATCAAGATTTTGACCAAGTTGACCTCGACCAGCAAACGCGACTGGAACGAGAAACTTGGCGAAAGCTTGTGGGCGTATCGCACGACGGTACGCACACCGACGGGCCACACGCCCTATTCGTTGGTATACGGCTGTGAAGCCATATTACCATTAGAAATTCAGATCCCGTCCCTCCGCGTCGCCTTGGCAACAGGAATGACGGTGGAAGATAACCACCGACAACGACTCGCCGAGCTCGAAGCGTTGGACGACAAGCGACTGGAAGCTCAACAGCACATTGAGTTTTATCAAGCTCGAATGGCTAAGAACTTCGACAAGAAAGTCAAGCGCCGAGCCTTCAAAGAGGGGGAGCTCGTGCTCTCTGCTCGCCGACCAATGATCCTCACTTCCAAGAAGAAGGGGAAATTCCAGTCCAAATGGGAAGGACCATTCGTAGTAGAGACAGTCTACTCGAACGGCGCTTACCACCTCGTCAAGCCGAATGGCGATAAGATCATGATGCCCATCAACGGCAAATATCTGAAGAAGTACTACCCTTAGTTCTTTTTTGCAAACTCCCACGAGTGCAAGAGTCTAAACTGGCCCTCAAAACCCTCCAACTGGTGCAAGAGGCTAAACTGTTCCTACTCTTCCCGCTCTGGCGAGAGCCTCCGGTGGAACTCAATTCGCCTATCTCCTCTGAGGAGATGACGGATCCACCAAGTCGTTCGTACCACGACAAAGGCGATCTCAATTCGCCGAACCTCCTCAATAGGATGGCGAATCCACCAAAGTCGCTCACATCGCGGCAGAGCCAACTCGCCAATCCTCTTCCAAAGGATGGTGGGTCCTCAAAGTCGTTCCAATCACGACATCCCCTGTCATGTTAACACTAAACCTCTGACAAAGCCAACTCGCCAATCCTCTTCCAAAGGATGGTGGATCCTCAAAGTCGTTCCAATCACGACATCCCCTGTCACGTTAACACTAAACCTCTGACAAAGCCAACTCGCCAATCCTCTTCCAAAGGATGGTGGGTCCCCAAAGTCGTTCCAATCACGACATCCCCTGTCACGTTAACACTAAACCTCTGACACAATCCACTTATCATTCCTCTCCAGAAGGATGGTAGGTCCACACGGTCGCTTCCATAGCGACAAGACCCCACCAAGTTAGTGGTCGCCTCTGATGATTGGCGCCGTTATTCCTATGAATGACACAGTCTAAATATCCTAACGTTCCCTTGGGATGATGGATGGGTAGAGTCTACCGCGCGAGGACTCCTACCATAACCAATTGTCACATTCACGAGTGAGGACAACTGCGGAAGGAATTCGGCAGACAACTTGTCTGGCGAATCCCCAAGCAACAACTCGCCGACGAACAAGTCAAAGTTGAACTCTTCAGTTGGCCGCAGGAGCGAACGATTGTTCTCTGCTGCAAGCCAAGTATTACTCTCCTAATCCCACCAGAGCTACAATGCTAAAATCGGAATCAACCCGATCCTACGCTGTAAGCAACCGAGAGT
>BQKN01064223.1:148248-172632 GCA_022839385.1 Asparagus kiusianus
AGTACCTAAAAGAAGATTTGGGAGATCACATATAAAAGTACTAAATTTAAAATTGGCGAACTGCGTTATAGAGTGGAAAGGTCTGATCAAGATTTAAAAACGCAGGCTATGCTTAATTTTTTACCAAAGTCACTGAGAGTTTAATGGAAAGTTTATTATGTTTCTAAAAGGCAAATTTCAGTGGAGGTCCTTGATGTATTGACCAAATATTACTTGGGTCCTTAATGTTTGAAAGTTATCACTGGTGTCCCTAATATTACCTAAGTCATTAGTCCGGGTCCTTTTTTACAAAATTACGTTAAATCTTGCTGACCTGGCGATGAAGTGACCCTCCCATGTCAGCAACAAAATTAGTAAAATTCCAAGTTCAATACAAACTTGTATTTTACTTATTATTTGTTATGTGACAGTGATGTGGTAGGATAAACTTGGACTTTTACTAATTTTTTTGCTAACATGGCGATGTCATACTGTTGCCACGTCAGCAAGATTTAATGGAAGTTTGTAAAAAGTATCTAGGCTGATAACGGAGATAACGATAAAGACCCCCCATTGATGACTTCCAAACAGTAAGGATCCAAATGAAATTTGACCGCGATCGCCTTTCTAAAATATAAGCTGTTCACCACCTATAATTTTCCTGTGTTAGTACATTTCTTTGACAAAATTTTCTGGTAATTATAATGTTCGCTACTCTTGTTCATATGAACTTCAAGTGGCTCATAACTGTGAGTAATTAAATTATTGAAACTCCAGGTATGATGTGTCCTAAAAGAATCTATTGAATTGAACAAAAGCTTTGAGTAGGTAGCTGTGGTTTTCAGGAAACAACTGAAACTTGTTTAAACAATTCAAACTTTAATTTTATGAATTAGTCTTGGGTTGAGCTCAAACCTAAACTGATAACAGCATACATTATGCTCTGATTTTCTTTATCTATGATGTTTAGAATGCTAATTCTTTTACAAAGATTAACAATGAACAGAATGTTGCATGTGAATTTGCATGCATATATACTTTGGCATAAGCTCTAACATTTCCGGCAATTTTTATCCTCTGGAAGCTGTGCTGTTGGATTGGCCCTTTATTTGATCACATGAACTGTCAATAAATATCATGTACCCTTGCTCAATCAACTCTTGCTAATCTTGACTTTTGCATGAGTTTCTTTGAAACACTCTTATCTATTTGACGGTTGTTATAGAACCTCAAATTTCATGTTTTCATCCTCTGGTGTCGCTCAGGCTGCTGCAATTAGGTTAGAGATCAGAGGCGGGGAGTGGAAAAATGCGTATATGCAAATGGATGGTGAGCCATGGAAACAGGCCATCAACAATGAGTTTTCCACCATCATCGATATAAAAAGAGTACCTCATCACTCTCTCATTATAAGTGGAGAGTAATTCCTTGCAAACTCAATAATGAATTGAATTACACTGTACAGAGTGAAAAGTTTGATGATTCTTTCTAGCTGTAAATTGATTGCAAGAGTGAGAGTACCTATGTGCATGTAGATGGCTTAAGCAGTGTACAGCGTATGTACAGTATATAGCATAATTGATTGTTTTTGCTGGACTTTATTCTCTTCAAATTACTTCGTATTGGTACGTATTTGATATATATAGTGCTTAGTATGATGGGAACAAAATCTCCTTTTTAGAATAGCTAGATCATCTGATGTTCTTGTTTGTTTGCATGTAGCGGAAAGAACGATAGGCATTCAATCTCCACAGTAAGACATCCTTATCTTGGAAAAAAATATGGAAGTGCTATAACCATTGGGATATGGATACAGCTGCAACACTGTATAATGGCATTTAGGATGATCACACTGCATTGAATGTAAACGGCATTTAAGAATATTCTGCAATTTTTTTTAAAACTTTAGCGAAAACTTTGTTATTGCTATGTGCGTGACTGCTGACTATCTTGATACAACGGCTGGAATCCAACCTTTGAGCAACACAGATAATAAAATCTTTTTCTCTTGCGGGAGAAGGAATAAAAAATACTTCATACAAATTCCCCATAAAGTCCCCTACAGCCGACAAGTTGGGCATATCAAATTATAAATGGGAAGGGATTTTGTTTTCTTAATGGGCTCGCAACTGGACAACCCGGCCCATAAACACTATCCCAACAGGCGCCGCTACTCTCACTTCACCAGTTAACAAACTGCCGACTATTCTTTTACCCCTCACTACTCTCTCTCTAGCATCCCCACTAAACCGTCCATTATCTAGCAATTCCTTAACGCAAGAGAAAAAGATATTATTATCTGAATGTGTTCTCTTCAGGGTTCTCCAAGCCTCGACCGAATCACCGGCAGTTTTGCCCATCGGCATTCGATCCGTCGGTGGCCAACGAACTCAACGATCCCCCCTAGCCAACAAGCTCCAATTCTGAAGCAGTTGTCACTGCCTTCGAGACCCGGAGGGCTAGCAAACTGTCGTCGTCAAATCCAACCTAAGCTCAAACCTGACATTCGTCGCCATCCTCTCCATCAAGCGGAATCATTTTCATTGTCAACAGCCAGCCAGCCAGCCAGCAACATCAAGGCAAGGATACTGCCGTGGTCCTTCATAGCGGCTGCATCAAACACGACCTCGCCGCGGTAATCTTCTCTAATCTAACGTATCAAGGTCATTGTCGGCTTCGCAAGAAAACCCATTAGCCACTGTAACTCAATCCCGAGGCTGTAGGCCTAGTTGTCGACCATGCTGTTAGGTGCCGAGCTGCCGTTGTCCACTGGTGACACCGCCATCATGTTCACAAGGGCTTGCTGCCAACTCGTCGAGCTCCAAGCTGGACGCCAAACGAGACCTCTTAGCCGTCAGCCACCTGAGTTTGCTGCCGAATCTGACGAAGGTTTTTTTATTTATTTTGGTGATCAAGCTTCAACCATTACTCGAGCTTCGCTGTCCTAGTTCAAGTCAAAACCGCTGCTGTTGGACCTCCTCCATATGGCTTGAAACAGTATCGCTATCATGCACCACTCTACTCTGTTCACGCCAACCAGCACCGCCATCTCCTCAGCTGCTTCGGACAGTCAAGTACTATCGTTTGCAAGAGATTTTGCGACCTCAGATGTCATTCCTGATCTGCGTCCCCACCTCGGCTCAACCCTGCTCTCTGCCTTCAAGTCCTTAGACAAAAAGAAAGAATTACATGAATGAATGGGTCACTAAGCCATGTACAAAGTGCAATTGAAATGCGCAATGCAAAACTGAAACTAACAACTTACAACAAAACAGACTCCAACTTACGGTCCTTGAGACCGACAGACAGTCTTGAACAGAACCCAACTGGCACAACAGCCAGAGCTTTCCAAATAAAAAATAAATAGATATCTGTATAGAAAAATAAAAATATAAGTTACAGTATATTCTTACAGTCAACTGGCAAAATTTCCAATATTGGACTCAACATCAAGCAACTCTTCTTCACTAACTTTCGTCCAAATGCCATTGATCAACAATCTACCTTCCATAGGAGATGATATATCCGCAAAATCCAGTTTTTGTTCTTCCCTCGTTTAACCTTTTACTGCCACTTTCATTCTCAACAACAATTTCACCCGATACCCTCTTCGAAGAAACACGATCACTCACAAAATTACCCGTATCTGTTTCAATGTCTTCGGTGACTGAGATATCAACAACCTCATCAACAACAGGAAGAACTGCAGCAGAACTAAATGAACAAGGTAACATGCCAATTGGACATGGGAGTCCGAGATTTAGCAACGCTCCAAATTCCATCACTTGGATTTGATTTTGTTGAATTTGTAGCATCTTGGTTCCTTAATTCTGACTTGAAAAGTTCCAGCTTCTCTTTTGCTTCTTTAATACATGCTTCTTCTTGTAAAAGCATTTTCTCGGTACTTTCAAAGGGAGATTCATCTTCAAAATCTTGGCCTAATGCGAGTCTCCTCCTGGATCATGGCCGAGACTGCCTCTTCAAGTCTGGGAATCTTCGACTGAGCTAGCAACAATGCAATCCTTTGAGCAAACTCTGATGCCAGCCCCTTGAAAAACACCATAGTCCTCTCTTGTAGAAAGGCCTCTCGCTCCTTACACTCCGGGTCCTTACAGCTCGCCCGAGGTGAGAAGTGATCATAATCTAGCCACAGGCGCTCCAACTCTGCGGCATACTCTTGTACAGTCCTCTTTCCCTGGACTGTGACGTTGATCTCTCCCTTGATCTGGAACACCCTCAGTTTATTCCCCACACCATCATAGCTTCTCCTCAACTTCTCTCAGACATCCTTCACCTCTCCGATGCCATCTACTGTGACGGCGATCGACTGGACCAATGAGTTGAGGAGCCAGATGTACACCAACATATGAGTGGACTTCCACTCATTTCTTCCAGCTGAACCTTCAGCCGGCTCTGTCGTCTCTCCTATCAAGTACCCCTCCAGGTTCCTCCCTGCAAGGGTGTATCTTACCCGTCGTGACCAACTTAGGTAAGTAGCTGGTCCATCAAGCTTCAGATCGATGGGTGAAAGCTCCAACTTTTTCGGTGGCCTTGCCACACTCTCACCAGTTGACAACTTCAACAGCTACATCAAAATTAAGACCTCCGCGGGGTTTAACTTCTTGATGATCTCCTCTATCGATCAGGCTTTAGATCAACCACCTGTTCGCCTTCCCTTGTTGTGCTCAATGAAAAATTCGGCAACACTTCTGCTGCACAACAGGAGTAGGATCTCAACTAAATTCTTGTTTCTCAAAGAAAACAAGAATCGACAGTGATATATCTTAACATCTTGAGGTATACACTCTTTCTCTCATCACTTCTAGGACTAAAATGTCAAGGGAATAGAACAATCTACACATCCTCTCATCAGTTCTATGATTGAGATGTCCAGGGATTCCAACAAGCTATACATCATCTAGGGTTGGGAGGGGTAGCGGCTAGGGTTGGGAGGGGCAACGGGTGCAAGCAAAGGGCAGCAAGGTGCGACAAAGGGCAGCGACAAAGGCAGCAGGGGTGGGGTGTAGTGGGGGGGGTCTTAACCGTGGTGGGGTGCAACGCGGGTGAGGGGGGGCTAAGGGGTGCAGCGTAGGGGGGTCTAAGGGGTGCAGCGCGGGGGTTTAGGGGTCTGTGCAGCGAAAAGAGGAGGGGCGGCGGCTAGGGTTAGGGTTAGGGTTGGCGGCGGCTAGGCTCTGATACCATGAAGAAATAGTGAAAACCCTAATCTTATTACTGCATCTCTTGGGCTTATATAGGCCCTTACAAACACAAACTTACAAATAGCCCCCTTCATATTATTAATATGTCAACACATATGCACCAAAAGTCTTTCAGCTTCTAGCTTGAAGGTGTTTAAGATCGTTATTCAAATCAATCAAAAACAAAATAAGAAAGAAATAATCTTCAATGAGTCTTTAATATGAAATGAGATATATAGCAACTAGTAAAAGCAAGAACACCATTAATGGAGGGAAAATAATGAAACTTATCCAAAAATACATCCATGTCACTGTGCATGAAGGTTTTTAATGGACTATAGTAAGCAATAAAAAAAGATAAAGCACACAAAATGTGTTCCATATGGTATGAAACCAGGTTCATTACAGGACGCCAAGCATAACAAAAACAACTTAAAGGAAATCTGAGGATGTATACCTCCCTAAACAAATTATCCAGCTCAGCCTCTAACCAATTAGCTTCTAGTCAAAGTGGCAATTGGTCAAATTTTCATCCTTTCAGATTCACGCTATGATATGACAAGGATCTAGAAAATTACTTTATGTCCTGCAAATTCTAATATGAAACTATTATAATTATGTTATTATTGTTTGTCCACCAAGGATGGTCTGAAAACTTTTAGTAGAGGGGAGAACAGCTGGGTGAGCTGAAATTAGGAGAATGATGAATGATGACATAAGCAATAAGGGGGCAAGCGTTAGCATTCGGTGGTCACATGGAAAAGAGCTTAGAGGTGAAGGTAAGAGAACAGATAATATCACTGATGATAGAATGAGCTGGTGGCGGCAGATTGATGTGGTGGCAGCAACATGGTGCTTAAGCCAAAGAGGAAAATGAGGGGTCCGAGGTTCAGAGATGATACAAAGAGAATCAATGGCGGAGGAAGATGGAAATGGGCTCACCCGCATTGAACTGTTAAAAGGAAGGAGACATAGTGTGAGTGCGCGTGTGACAGTAATCAGTTGTGGACCTTGTGGTAGAGGTGGCAGCGGCGGAGGTGGGAGGGAGGAGACAACGAACAGTAGGAGCTGGGGATTGGGATGAGAAGTTACTGCTCTTCTGCAGCATACATTTTGCATGACAAAGTTATCAGGTGTGATAACAGAGTAAAGAATTATTTTGCTTGTCATAATGGGCACATATAATACTGTTTTCTCTGTTCAAAACAAATCTTGAACAGAAACATATGGTCTCATCATCTTGCTTGAAAATTTCATTGTAAATAAGGTCCTAGTATGTGCAATATCAAACAAGTATCAATTCAATTATATGCTAAAAGCATTAAGAAAATACTTTGTCAATACAACTCTCTTCATGCTCAGTGTAATACTATCTATATGCATGAAACAAATGAGTTTGTTTATACATGTATTAGTTACTACTTGGAACCAACCAAGATTCATATTCCACCATTGTTAGGGTACACAGTTTTTAGATGATTCAGACCATTAAAAAAAAGATTAGACATCTTCAAAGGTGTATATGATACAGAAACCATAAATCATTCGAGCAGCGTTTGGTACAGTTTCTTCAAAATGTATGAACAGTGCAGTGTTGATAATAAACAGTAAACTACATGAATAGTCTATAAAGTCATTTATTGAAGAATGTATGCAAATGTACAAAAGCAACATTAATCTAGCGCCTCGTTATGAGACTACCAAGATTTTCACTTTTCTTTTGGAGGTTCTAGGTTTTAGAGAGGAAGATGGTAGTATATTAACAGATAAAGTTGGATCAGTTCTAAGCAATGCATTATTTCCAGCATAATATTCAGAAATTATTTACAAAACTGGACATATGTCGCAACCACATTCCACCGTGAATATAATCCCATGGGCCTCTTCCTATAAATTTCATGTTGCACCCGAAATCTATAGCCAATAGGATATGATTATGTAAATGGTTTTATAGTGAAATATCCGGTTCCGTATCCAAAATATCCGAATACATATTAGTCATTCTATTACGATAGTTCTAATCATTAGATTATGGATTTGAGGTTAATTTTGATAATCAATATGTCTAATTTTAGCTTTTCAGATATAATGAACATATTAACGAATTCTTCTGTATCACATGAACTATTTTTTAATACTATCTAGTTTTCTCATATCTGTTTTGTATCCGCATGCATATCCATTTATGTATTCACATGTATATCTGCATCCATATCCGATTTTAGCATATATGGATATGAATTTTCCTTACCAAGACATATTGGTATCCGAGATGGGTAAGTGGATATAGATATGATAAGTATCACATCCGAGCCGTATCCGGACCAAATAAACCCTTAATTAGGAGGCATATTTTTTTTGTCAAAATTTTACTTCTGTCTAAAGGCTTCAAAAGGTCATAGGATACTTGGAGAGTCCTTTCAATTAGATCCTAAACGGTGCACAATATTTCAACTATCTTTCACTTCCTTAACTATAGACTTGTATGAAAAATGAATAGGTTCCTATATGTAGAAGTTACATCAACAAGTGAATGCCTTATAGGTAACCTACCAGCATTAAGCTAAGCTACTAATACATCAAACTCATCAGCAACATTCTAAAATCAATTATAAACAAATCTTTTTCTCATACATGATCTAAGACCAGCATATTAGCAAGTTTTAATACATTTTCTGATCTAGAGATATAGGAAATAATTTTGCCACAACCAATACCGAATATATGACAAATGTCACTCCATTGCCAACTACCAAAAGTAATCCTAAAAAAAATGGATGCGGAAATAAATGATCATCTATGTAGAGAACCGTTTTTTAAACATTTGAGAAATGAAAAAGAAAATCAAAGGTTTTGTAACTCTAGCTCTAACCCATGTTTCAATTGGGTAATTTAATGTTTTAAATATGAATAAATATGATAGGAGTTATAGAATGCAAAGCGACTTTGAAAACCCTAAGTAAATCAATCCCTCATAGCTTTATGCACACAAACAAAAAAATAAAGAAAAAAAAGCTTTGGAAGAAGTGAGAGAGAGAGAAATTGAGGAAGGCTTCAACAAGGTGAGTGTTTTATTTTTAGTTACAAATTCTTGTAGAAGAAAAAGAAAATAGTACCTTTTTTGGCCACTAGCGTCACCTTCGGCAATGTCCAATGATCTCCGGTCAATTCTTGGACCGGATCTTTGTCGGCGGTTCACACCCTAGCCACCGAACCCAATTCAAGGTGATGAGTTCTGGAACATCAAAGAACAAAAAGATGAGGAAGAAGAAATGGAATTTCTGCGTATAAACACTTAGTTTATAAAAGTTTACTTTTAAGTCCAAGCATGTCCCTGTTAAAAACTAATTTGATGGAAAAGTATCTTTTAGACCTTTAGCATAGAAAAGTTTATAGTTTTGTCCAAAACTTTTGTTTCCAGCCTAAAGAAAAGGGAAAATTTTCTGAAAACTACCTAAAAAACTAGAAATATTAGTTTTATACCCAAAAATAGTTTGAGTATGGAATCTTTAGTATTAGAAATTTATATACTTGGATGCTTATAGGTTTGATTGAGGAGTAAATTCTTAAAGTACGGTTCTCTAAATTGTTGTTAGATTTTCTGAAGGTAGGTAAATTTCTTCTTATTGGTAATTTTCTATTATATATTATTTAAATGATAATTTTATTTTTGTGTAGAGAAATTATGGATCAGATATGTTATTCTGTTCACTTATAGTAATTGTTAACAAACTTGAATGTGATAGCTATTTATCTTTTACAAGATAAATATTGTTTAGTATATGAGATTATTAAAATATATCATTTCAAATTTACTATTAAAATGCATTATTTGGAGAGTTCTATTTGACAAAAAAATTATTTATTCGTTTAGATTCATGAATATTCTATTTTCATGAAATTGATATGAAAAAAGTTTGTAAAAGTGTTTAAGCATTTATATTGCTTTTCGTACAAGTGGAAATTGTGAGCGATACTTTGAGCAAAAAGAAAAGTGTTCTAAATGTTAAAAATCCTCAGAAGTCCGCAATGGAGTGAAGTGATTAGTGGACACCAACCATATGGTAATGAATGTACCGACCAGTGTTTAGCAAAAGTGAAGTGGCCTTCGAGCAACCTATGGTAGTGCTAGGTACATTCTGTCCCCGGGTTAACCTATAGTGATTCGATGCGTATTCTCATGCTACTGGGCTATAATTTTCGTAGTCTTAGTGTAACTGAGGAAGTTTTACAAGTGTGAATTTAGATCGATAATTACAGTTTTAATAGTATTTAGTGTTCATTCGTATTGTTTCTTAAATTTGTGAATATTCTTTATGACAATGCCACATGCTATTTTTGAAAATTCCTCTTATTCAAAATATAATGTGTTTCTCAATCGTTTTTTTTTACAATAGCTTATTTGAATTTTAGAATCGATAATCTCTTAAATTTGTCTGATCCGCTAATGATAAGTTATCTGCTCACTAAATGTAAATTCACCCTGTTGTTTTTAAATCTTTTTCAGATAAAAATTAGATAGCTTTATCTAAACCTTGGAGCTTTGGAACAGGTGAAGAATCTTTTAGAGTGATGCTGAAAGTTATAATTATACTAACCATGCTACTATGCTTATGTAATAAGGGTCTTTTGACTCATTAGAGTGAACTTGTTATAATGTAGTTTTTGCTCTGAGACTTCTATTTGTCAATAAAGTTTCTTTTATATGAAATTTATTTGTCATATAGAAGTGCACAACTGGCTTAGCATGTGTTTTTTGCACATGTTGTCATTGTCATGCATCTCAAAATTAGATGTGCATTTTTGGGTTGTGACAATCTAGAAATTCAGTGCGCTTTAAACATGTTACCATTTTCTGAACATTTATTTAATCCATTGCTTCTGATTGTTTTGCACAATAGCAGTGATGAGGTTGTGTACCACCTTAAACTAAGAACCTTAATTTAACATCTTGTTGCTTTTATGATATCCAAAACTCCATTATCTCAAGATCTTGTGGTTAAAGCACACTGAAAATGGTAACATGTTAATACCTTTGCTCACAGAAACAAATAGGAGAAAACATGGTATACCTTCGTGCTAGCCATGTGGACCAAACAAAGTGAAGGAGAGCTCTCCATAACATAGTCACGAAACTAGACATGGCATGAGATTTGTTTTTCACAAATATTGCAAGTGCAATTGTAAAATTGAAATTATAATAAAAAAACATAAAGGTAAATAACCCTGACGAATATCCACCAACATCCGCGGGATACCGATTGCATCAGCCAACTTGAATATTGACCACCCTGTTTTCTTGTGTGCAGGTTCAACAAAACAATTCACAAGCCTGAAAAGTAAGTGGCCAACAAATAATAGATAAATTGCATCACATGAGGAAAAATAAAACACAGATAGCAACTAAATGGTTATTTGAGTAAACAAGATGCTCACTTCGTGGATAGCTCAAAAATAAAAACCATTCTTTAAGCATTTTATAAGGCAGTAGATTATTTATACTCTTAGGGGGAATTATTCATTAGGGTACTTTGGGGCAAATTAGGTTAAATTGTTCCAATGAGGTATTTTTACCCAATGAGATAATTTGAGTGGGATAAAATGGAGTAAAATGAGATAATGGGATAATTTGAGTGGGACAATTCATATAGCATCTTTTTATAATATGATATTTATAGATCAATTAAGTTCAAGTTTAACTTGATATTACATCAAATGATTAAATAAATCATCATTAATTACCACAGAATTCAAATAAAAACAGAGAACAATTCATCACTGTCCTTGTGATCTCCACAGGGATTCACTTCCATGGGGTCTTCAGAACTCACAATCAAATTCCCCAAGAACCAACAAACCTTAAACAAACCAACATTTACCACCAAAAAAGCAAATCAAGAATTTTTAATTTCTGAATAAATTCCATATCCGCCACCTTCTTCTTCCTCCTCCAAAGCCAGCGTCTCTACTTCTTGGCACTAACAATAATTCAGTTTATCCAAGTTAAGAAGAAAAAAATCTACAAAGAACTCACCTTTGACAACATACTCTTCCCCGATCCATTCTTTCCCATAATCGCATGAACCTCAAACCCATAAACATATTAATTTCAACCCCCCCCCCCCAAAAAAAAAAGAAAAAGAAAAATCATAGACCTAATCAAATTATGCCGAGTTTTTGACCTCATTCTCGTTAATAGTAAGATTGACGCCCAATGTTTTAAATGTCGGATGTCGGGTTCATGTCGGTTGGCCAAAATTCATGTCGGATAGCGGAAATCGGGGATATATCGGGGACATGAAAAAATATATCGGATTGCCATATCGGATAGGTTGATATAATATCATAAATAGAATCTTCACATACATGATAATTATATTGTCTAAACATATGAAAAAGTACATAACTTATTGATGTTAGGATCACTAACCAATTGTAGACACCTGATTTCCGAGTCGGGTTTTTCAAACTTGACCCAATAAGCTTAAAACCGCTTTTTCTGAAATTTGGCCGATATTTCTTGGCCGCAATGGCGCCCGACATACCCGATATTTTCCGACATGTCCCCGACATGACCTCAGAAACGCAATACGCATTGAAATGAAGGATATCGTGGCGGCTAGGGTATAAATCCGCCATATCGGCCGCCATGTCCGACATGGCGGCCGATATTTAAAACACTGTTGACGCCACGTAGGATCTCCTGCCTCGACTCCACGATCACTGCCCTAAGCTTTTGGGTCCGAGAGGCGGTTGAGGCGGCGGAGGAGGAGGCGGAAGAGGAGGGATTGGCGTCGGAAGAACGCGATGGAAGAAGAAGAGGGCAAGATTACCGCATGTTGCGATTTGGGGTAATTTTGAGGTTGGGGGCTGAGACATGTTTATATAGTTATGGTAACTTTTGGAGAAGTGGAGTATTTGTCCCCCAATTACCCTATCAAACCAATAACACCATAAAGTTGAATTCAGTTCTAATAACCCCAATGAATAACACCAAAAAATGTTGTTCTAAAAATTATCTCATTATCCCAATATTTACACCAATGAATCACCCCCCCTTAGAAAAGACCAGACAAGAACATTACATGGCCTGTTAGGTTAAGCTATAAAAAGTTCAAATTACTTATCTAGAGAATTAAGCAGGCACTTGGTTATAAATGTCCTTGAAGTTCAAAGAATATTCCAGCTTAACGCTTTAATAAAAAAAACATTTGATAATAAAGAAAGAAGTATAATAAAAGGTAAGCAACGCTGTCATCCAATAGAACTTGAAGGAAGAAAAAAATTCTGCTCAATTTGTACAGCTACCTCAAAGCATCTCGATGTCTGTTCAACTAAGATTAGAAAAAAAATAAGCTTAGTTTTATCACCATCAACAGTCAAGACATGCCATGTACAAGATAAATGATTTGTTTTACAGTTTACCCAGCAAACCAAAATCCAATAACAAGGACAATCCAAAAGAAAGAGAATAACACAATAAAACCTTCTAATGACTAGATCAAAAGATAAATCTCCAAGTAGTGTCAATCTTCCTAAATACTACAATAACCAAATCCATGTAAAAAAATATCATTAATTCATTATAAAAAATAAGGGGTTTTTGTCTTTGGGTCCGATTGTTTACCCTGATTTATGTATAAACCCAACTTTCTTTTGTACCATTAAATCCACTTATTTTTATGTATTTATCTCAAAATCTAAATAGTATAATTTAGAGTTCGAGTATCATGTATTTATACCCCCAAAATTACCCCCCCTCCCGCGCAATCTCCACAAAAGCTAGTTCTCTCTCCTCTTCTCTTTGTTCTTTCTTCACCCCTTTCTGTAACCAAAGAAAACCCCCTTCTTCTGCATTCTCTCTGTTCTTTCTTCACCACACAACTGATGCCCTATCGAATCCCTTGTTCTCTCCTCTTTCAATTTCTCCACTAGGTCAATTTGCGTGAAAATCTGAGCCCTAATTTCTTTGTTCTCTTCTTCATGCTATCATCGTAGCTATTGCCGACGTCCTCAACTCGGCTGCGACGCCGATAGGCGCTAGAACTCCAATGTTCTACTCACGCCGCCACCTCATTCTCTAGCACATTGCCTGACCACCGCTGCCACCTCATTCTCCAGCATATTGCCTGACCGTCGTTGCCGCCTCCTCCAGCGTTTTGCTTGACAGTGCCGTCTCCTTTAGTGCCACAACTCCAACGTCTCCTCCTGCAGTGCTTAGCCTGACCAGACATCGGCTCATACTAACGCCACAACCCCTTCTCTGGAAGTAATCTCACCCCAAAACCTTCTTTTCTAGTGATTGGTATTCTCATTGGCAATCTATCACCTACTGACTATATATTAGAATCCACCACCACCTAACTGAGACCTATTATTGACCAAGATAGTTGATGATGCTTCGCCAGCATCTAATTTCTAATGCCCCTCGCAGGAACAATACTTGTTTTCAGTAATCCTTATATCCTTTTGCTTTAAACCTAGTGAACCCCTTTAATTAAACATCCATATCCAATCTATTAACCTAAAAACTAGTCGCAAATCCATTAAGCCAGCCACTAGACCTAAAACCTGGACAACTCTCATTAGTTTGTATGTTCTCTATTAAAGTGGATTCTTTTAATCTGCATCTTAAAAAAATATGATGCAAGTCATATCAAAAGTTTTCATTAATTAAGCTCAAGTGGTATTTCCTGTAAAGTTCGTGGTAGCACAACTGAGTTATATACTATAATGTGGTACAGATTAAAACATTCATTCATAACAGTAATTAGGGGTATTTTTTGTTTTGAATGTTCTCACTTTTATTAGCATATATTTTAACATATTTTATTAGTTTGTTTTAACTTTGATTGATAAAATACTAAAATTGGATTATGGTTTGCTTTGTTTGCAGTTAAGCTATGACTATGAAAGTATTCAGACTTCCATCAAATTTACTCTACTTCCATGACCAAATTCAGAAGCGTATTCGGACACATTGTCGGATGATCATCATGCAGCTCTTTGAGATACCCCGTTATATGGGTTTCTTGACATTCCTGATATTCCAATCCAGCCAATTCTAATTGATTGCTTGTTGAAAGTTTTTAATGCTTAAAATAGGAGATTTAAAATTGGAAAGTGGATCGACTTAGGTGTTGATGATGTCCAGCAGATTATGAGGCTTCCGATGGAGGAGTTATAATAAATACGAGGTTTCATAGGAGTGATCGTGAGACAATTTATAAACATATGCTTTCTTACAAGATAAATGCAGAAATTGAGGAGGATGGGAAGCGTAGGACTAGAAGAGGGAAGAAAAAGATTAATGAGGGAAAGAAGCATGCGTTTGCTAGACGAGATAGGATAGCAAAACTTACCGAGGAGATGGCTAAGCGTAAAGAACCATTTTGCCATAGATGTTTGTGGCGTTCATAATAGGCTTTATAATTATGCCCCCAAAAGTAATTAGGGTTGTCCTTTGTTTGCATTTAAATATGCTAAGAAATTAAAAACTCTCAAGGAGTATAATTGCGTTGAAGCTGTATACAATGTCTTACATATTGAGATGAAGAAGGCTAAGAAGTCCACCACTATGAAGTCCGAGGGAAAGCGATTTGGAGTGGGTTATATGGGCGGTTTTACCTCGGTATTAGTTGTAAGTGAATCTTTTATATATTTATATTGTTTAGTCATATTTATTGTTGTCCTAACTTTTTCATAATTTGACAGATTTGATTTTATGAGCTTGTGAGGAAGTTGAGCATTCAAATAGGAGCTGAATGCTTACCACCCATCCTAAGCTTTAACAAGTATCTGAATAGTTTACAGAGGAATGCATTGCAGAATCTAATTAAAGACTCGATTACTTTTAGGAAGTCTCGTAATAACTCTGGGCCAATAAAATTTAATGAAAGGGTTGCTCAATCTGCTACTACCGAATTCAATGGAAGGGTAAAAATATATTTTGGTTTATTTAATTTTTAATGTGTTTCCTATTTATGTATACATTATATAACATTAGTTTTGTTGTTATTTTTATGTAGGTTTTGCTGAAGCTGATTTGGATGAGCTGATACATGATAACATAATGGAATTAGACCTTCTCTAGAAGCTGATTTGGATGAGCTGATAATATATTGGTGAATAATAGGTCTCAGTTAGGTGTGGTGGATCCTAATATCCGGTCAGTAGGTGATAGATTGTCAATAAGAATACCATTCACTAGAAAAGAGGGTTTTGAGAAGAGAGGAGAGATTACTCACAGAGAATTGGTGGTGGCGTGAGTATGAACCGCCGACAATCAGACTAAGCACTGTAGGAGGAGGCGCTAGAGTTGAGGCACTGAAGGAGACGGTGGCATCAGGCGAAGTGCTGGAGGAGGCGGCGGGTGGCGACAACGACGGTCAGGCAATGTGCTGGAGAATGAGGCGGGGGCGTGAGTAGGATGCTCGAGTTTTGGCGCCTATCGGCGTCGCAGCTGGAATTGAGGACCTCAACGTCGGCAATGGCGGCGGCGATGGCGTGAAGTAGAGATCGGAGAAGTTAGGTCTTAGACTTTCGCCCAAATTAACCTAGTAGTAGAGAAATTGAAAGAGGAGAAAAGAGGGATCCGATAGAGCATCAATTGTGTGATCATGAAAGAACGAAGAGAGAATGCAGAGAGAACGGAGAAAGAAGGGGTTTTTCTTTGTTTTCTTCGGTTACAGAAAGGGGTGAAGAAAGAATGGAGAGAGAAGAGGAGAGAGAGAACTGACTTTTGTGGAGATTTGGGGTAGGGGATGTATTTTGGGTTTTTACCCCATAAATGTGAAAATACAAGATAATCTACCTCTAAATTATACTATTTGGGTTTAGAGATACATGCATAAAAAGAACTGGGTTTAATGGTACAAAAAAAAGTTATTGGGTTTATACATAAATCAGGGTAAACAATTAGACCGAAAGACAAAAACCCCTAAAAATAAAAACTAATTTATAAACTTCTGTAGTGTAAATTCAAACACACCTCATTATAGCCATAGAGTACGACAGGGCTAGCTACTCAAAATAACACAACAATTAAACACAACATAACTAGGGGTGGTAAACGATCGAATCGAATCGAATACTAAGGTGTTCGTATTTGTATTTGTTTAAAATTATCGAATTCGAATGTGAACTCTAATATTCATATATCTAGTTTTTCGAATTCGAACTCGAATACTTGGTATTTGATAAATATTCATGAATATTCACGAATACTTATCGAATATCAAAGTATATTTATACCGCTAAAGAATTTGATTTTCAAATAGTATTAGAATTCATAAACAAAATGTATTCATTTATAATATATGATGTATATATATTTAAATTTAAATTTTAATTAGAAAACATATTTAAGATTATTTAAATCTTAAAATCAATACATAAAACTTAAGTAGAAATGGTATGTTGGTTAAAAATATAACATCATATGTGCAATAATACAAGTAATAAATTATGATCAAATTTTAAACGAATATTTAATAGACAAACTAATCGAATATACATCTGGTTAAATTCTATTCGTTAGTAAACTCGAATACTAAAAAATATTTGTTTAGTGATAAATGAACTACCGAATCGAATATGACCGAATACTTATTCGAACAATTGTCGAACTATTTGTTAATTACTTGGTTCATTTCCACCCCTAAACATAACACAACAATTCAAAATCGGGTTGTACAAAATAACAAATTTAAAAGTCCCATTCTACAGCTAAACATGATCAAACTATGCTAAAAAAATAAACGCCTTATTCAATCTAAATTTCCTTTTTTTCCAGCTAAATACCTCACTTTTCTAATTTCTATTATGTACAAATTTTCATGACAAGTTATTGACTTTTACCTGAAGAAGGGATCTTTTTGTTAAATTTCCACAATTGCCGCGGTCACATCGATGGGAACGGGGAGGCAACCTCTACGTCCCCACGCGCTAATCGCCACAATTTAAATTTCCTTTTGAAAAAGGATTTAGGGTTTAGAGATTACACCAAAGAGACAAGGATCATTACCCTTCGGAGAGCTTTGTAGCCTTAGGAAAGCTCTCCTTCTGATCCCAACATCTCCACTGATGCAGAGAAATCGAAAACCCTAACCCTACTTAAGATTTTAGCAGCAAAATGCGACGAGAACGATGAACTGCAGATGTCGGGGCGTACGTTTCCTTCGTAACGGGTGCAGGGTTTATGCTTGTAAACCCCCTTTCAAACCTTTCATTTCTCTATCGCTCCCTTACATTATTGAAATTGTTATTGGTGCCCCAACTCTTAAATTATTCTGAAATTACTCCCTCCAATTCAGAGCTATTCAACTCTGTAAGGGTTAGTTGCATATTAGTCCCTTAAATCATTCTTAATTGTCAAATAGTTCGTCAAATCTCATTATTTGCTTATTGGCCTTTTAAATCTTTAGTTTTCTTGCAATATGGTCCTTCCATTAGAAAATCTGTTAACTTCTCTTACTCTAGTTAAGCATTAAACCAACATCTCAAGTTACCTTATTGCCCCTGAATATCCTTGAGAGTTTGAAGATTGTATACCATTTAGAGGGAAGCTCGACTTTGAAATCACCAAAGTTTTGGGTTTTGGAAGTAACGAGTCATTGAAAAGAGAATAGGTTTTGGCTTCGAAGGGAATGAGTTTCGATTCTAAACCCGTTATAAAATGGATGAGTGAGGTTATACTTGATACAGTTGTTACGTCAGAGCATATAATGGGTAACCCACCTAATTCCGTTACATTTAACACTCATTAGTAACAGCACCTAACAAGAGGGACGGATTGCCAAGAAAACTGTAGATTCAAGGGACTACGAAGCGAATAATGAGATTTGAGGGATCGCTTTGCAGTTGAAGATGATGTAAGGAACTAATGTGCAATTACCCCACTCCGTGAATTTGTGCAAAAATCCAAACGTTCATGGTTGTTTTTGTAATTTACGCCCTTTTCTCCATAATTTCGCTTCTCACCCTCAGTCAGCAGCACCTCTCGCAGTTGCAGCAGCAGATCAATGGCGGCCGCCCTCAGACAATCGATCCTCCGCCACATCCGAGTCCCAATCCAAACCCTAAACGTGAAAAATTCCCGCCAAATCCTCTTGCTCCGGTCCTTCTCCTCCCACGACGACCACCTCACGAAAGACGAAGTCATCGATCGTGTCCTCGACGTCGTCAAGAGCTTCCCCAAGGTCGATCCCTCAAAGGTACCAAAACCCTAACCCTAATTTCCAAAAAAAAAGAAAGAAAAAAACACTCATGATCCAAGCTTCAAAACCCTAACCCTAATCTGTTTGTTTTAGGTGACGCCTGAGGTCCACTTTCAGAAGGATCTGGGGCTGGACAGCTTGGACAATGTGGAGATTGTGATGGCTTTGGAGGAGGAGTTCAAGCTCGAGATCCCGGATAAAGAGGCGGATAAGATTGATTCGACTGCGCTTGCGATCGAGTACATTGCGAACCACCCGATGGCAGGTTAATTCTTGGGGGTAAAAAGGTCGTTTTTTGTTGTAATTTTAGTGGTTTTTTTTTTCTTCTCGAAGGGTTAAACTATTGAATCGATGGAAAATAATGTTGCTTCTGACTTGATGTGCAGCTTGAACATGAATATTGCGCCTTGGTTGCATTACTTTTACATGTATTCTGATCAGTAAGTGTTTTGATTATACTGCAGCTTTTTCAATGTTTGTGCTTGTTTGCTGTGTAGAGGGGAATGTCTTGGTTTTTGTTTTTATACACCTAAAATTTGTTGAGTTTATAATTCAGTGCGGCTTGTTTATGAATGTTAAAAATAATTAGTCCGTCAGAAACTTCTTCTGGCTTTTATTCTCTAGAAAAATCTGAATGCATGTCATTAGAGTTCAACATAGGCTGATAGACTTCAGTTATTGTTCAATGTACTTCGATCCCTCACTGACCGGAATTTCCAAGAAATTTCTAGTTCTTAAGTTTATTTCAAGGTCATAACAGGCTGTAATATTTGGTCAATAGTATACTGTAGCCTACTCACTTGTCATCCCGTGGAAGACAGTGAGTATATTGTATATAACTATAAGGAAATTATGGGGTTACATCCTTTCTCAGATGCTTGTCCATATGCTCTCGATCATTGGAGAATAAGGAAAAAAATCGTAAACGAACCTACCCCGCCTCCCCAAGGAAAAAACGAAAAGAAAATGGATGACATTGATTGATTAAACTTCCCCTTGTTTGGATATTGATACTTATGGAGTGTTGTTATTTTGCATGAATTTAATAGTTCTACAGTGAAGACAAGCTCTCAGACTATTGCCTCTAGCATGAGCTTTATGAAATGGAGAGGTTGATGAACGTCTTAATTATTTTCTTCTATGAAGTTGTTTTACCTGACTGAGTTTAACATAAAAGAACACTGCAGTTGATCATAAGTCGCTGAATGTCGTTAGTAGGAACTGAATTAGTATACATTATTATGTTTTTTCATATTTCCTGCTGAAGATGCAGTGTTCCATTCTTCGAGCTTATCATTGTATGTTTAATGCTTGAGACTCTTGTCCACTACTTTCATTCAGTGCCCTTAAACCGAGGATCCAACTACCTGAGCTGTTATATCTTCTCTTTTCCTTTAAGCTTATCTTGCTTTATCCAAATTTAGTACTACTTACTCCCTGTTGTGCACTCATGTAAATATTTGTACCTAATGAATTAGGCGCAGCGTATAAAATTATCCTTTTTCACTTTTGATTTTATTAACTTTATTCTCCATTTAGTCCCTTTATCGAGTTAGATTATTAGATTGACTAACCCGATAGGGAACTAAGGTATAACAGTTGATGGATTATTGGATCGTTGCAGAGAAGAATTTTATTGGAAGAGGACCTGATATATGCTTCCTATGTGCCAGTGGAGCTACTCATTAATCGGTTGCATTCTTATGGATACCCATTAATGTGTTGTATGTGAGTTGGCATATGCTTCCTAGATGGCTGCTTCTCCATCAATATGAGATCTTCATGGATAAGGTTGACTTACCTGATAGGGACCTAAGGTACAACAATTGATGGATTATTGGATCGTTGAAGAGAAGAATTTTATTGGAAGAGGACCTGATATATGCTTCCGTTGTACCAGCGGAGCTACTCATTAATCGGTTGCATTCTTATGGATACTCATTAATGTGTTGTGTTTGAGTTGGCATATGCTTCCTAGATGGCTGCATCTCCATCAATATGAGATCTTCATAGATAAGGTTGACTTACCTCATAGGGACCTAAGGTACAACAATTGATGGATTATTGGATCGTTGAAGAGAAGAATTTTATTGGAAGAGGACCTGATATATGCTTCCTTTGTACCAGTGGAGCTACTAATTAATTGGTTGCATTCCTATAGATTCTCACTGTCTAAAAGGACATTTAGAATGGTTAGATGTTATGTTTCTGGGGTTGTGGACTGAAGGAAATGGAGACTATGCTGACTTGCGATATCATATTTGGAAACGTTTTTTGACCAAACAGCTTAAGCTGTTAAGGTTGTAGCCTTGTAGGTAAATAGTGTGACTTAAGACCATTGGACACTGCTCATAATTCCTCTTGCAGATTGAAATGTGGAGACAAATGGAGGTGACAGTTGTTCTTTGCAAGATTCAAACCCACTGTATCTAGAAACTTGGTGCTTAAGCTATTAGGTTGTAGGTCAATAATGTGTACTAAGCCGATTGAAGCCAAACACCGACACTCCTTGGGTATTATTATTATGGATGGTGCCCATACAGAACTACTCTCCATAGATATACACATGCATTTATCCATATATGTACTCAATTATATAATATATGTTCTAATTTAGAACACTCGTCATAACACTTCTTAGATGTTTATCCTACACTTAACATCTACTTCCTGAAACTCACTGGACATGTGTTGGGTTCGTTTCAGTCAATACCTTGTTCAGATCTATGATTAGATGTTTGGGTGCAGTTCAATTTATCATCTGCATAATAAAAGAAACATGAAAAAGTTATAGGAATTTTTATTCTTGTAACACATGAATGAAAAAATAATGAACTTGTGTAAATTATTAGTTTCAATATATGTATATGGCCGTGCTCCCATACACCACCTTTTACCAATTTCCGTGTTCGATATCTGAACTGTAGTCATGCAACATAGGGGGAGACAAATGGAGGCGCAATAGTTTTTAGTGAGATTCAAACCTGAAATCCAAAACCTTGATAATCCTAAGAGTACACAGAAATTTAGAGAGAAATGGAAGCGGAGAACTATATACCTATGAGGAAAAGGTAGGAAATGGAGCGAAGAATGAATTATTTCTTTCTTAATACGCTTCATTTTCGAAATGCACATCCTATGTATAGGAACATATTAACAAATAATGCGCTATTGGGATAGGTTTATGATATGATAGGATTGTAGGAAACAGGAGGGTAAGAAATGTTTTAATTAGACGATGCATTTGCTATATTCTTGACGCTTAAACATGCGTAGGTACCTGCTACCTCTATTGTTGTAGTATCTCCTCATTTCCTGGAGAATTTTGTTGTTTTATTAAAGAAATGGAATATCAGTTCTCAGTTTCTGTTTTCGACGTGTAAATGCAACTGGTGTCTTTCTTATTGTCTGTAAAAGTAAAACTTTCGATCCTGGCCGTGCCTTGATTTATTTTGTGAAGAGCTTCGGAAGGAATGGATCATACGTAGGGTTTTATGATATTGGTATCTTGTACATGACATTTCAGGTTTCATAGTTCTGATCCCTAAATTCCTTCTATTTGATTGTGTTGCTCATGTCACTTCTAGATTGTAGCTGTCATGCCTTTTTATTCTGTATTTTATCTCTCTCTCAACACTTACCTTCTGGCCTTCTTTTTTTTTTTTTTTTTTCCATTCTCCCCTCTGCGTTCATTATTTGTGCTGCATAAAGCTCTATGGACTCAAGAGAAGCTGTGCTGTTTGGAGCTGCTTAAAGTTTGTAAGCTAAGTGGTATTGATGTGTCTAACAGAACTATGACCGATAGCAGTTTCAACAGGTTTTAACTTTGCTTAGCTTCCCATGTAAAACAAGGTTAAACTTCAATTCTTATTTCAGAAATTAGGTCTAGACATGACTGCTGACAAAAGCACAGGTTATGGAGGGCGCAGAGGCTTCATAAATATCAGAGAAATTACAAAAATGCGGAGAAATTTCTACAATACAATGAGAATTTTGTAACGCAAAATACTTGAGACGCTGTTGAACGTTGTCCCGCTTGCAAAATATTGAACGGAATGGATATGTGCTGGCAGGCAGGAGATTGCAAATATATGTATAAACCGCTCAGCGGGAAACTACCTGCTGATTATATGTAACGCAAATAGCATCAAGCACTCGACAACTGTGATGTTTCATAGATTTCAAAAGGACAAATTCTGATGGGAACTGCCGTTTCCAGGCAACAACTAGCCTCGAGATGCCTCGCATTGCATTGCGCCTGGGATCGAACAGATGTTTTCGAGAAGTGTAGTCCAGACAGCATGTACTTGCAATGCCTTCATCATATTATCCAATCTCAACCTCGAGTCAATCAGTCTCTTTATGCACAGCAGGAAGCAAACTAAGGTTGGATCAAATCAGAGGCTTGTCGATAAATAAGTAGTAACGCCAATAAGCAGCAGAAGATGAGCTCCGATTTCGATTCGCATTAACTCAAGAGTTGTTCGGCTACTCAACACACCGTTACGTTTTATTGCACATAAACCCCTGGTCAAGGTGACAACATTACCCTTTCACTAGTTTTTAAAGAACTAATGTGGGAATTACTACGAGAGTTTCAAAACCAATGGAAAAGTAACATTATCACGGTGACTAGAGGGTGTTTGTGCTAATAAAACAGAGCGTTGGTCATAAATAGCTACACCTACATCTATAAATAACAAATAAATGGTGCGTCTTTTTATTGTTAGATAGAAGTAGCTGAATCCATCAGGCTCACAATATTCGGGCAATTTCATGATTGGTGGACAAGCACATGCGTACACCACCAGCAAAATAGAAAGTATAAGGGAAAAATTGCAAAATAGACCGTTTTTGCTAATTATTTAGCAAAATAGACCGTTTTGCTAAGTAATTAGCAAAATAGACCTCTTTTGGCCAACAGGCCAAAAAGAGGTCTATTTTGTTGGCCAAAAAGAGGTCTATTTTGCAAAACCGCTCAGAAACCATACGGGACTAGTAGTCCCGTATGTTTTAATCACGGATTAGTGAAATTTTCTACTCAGAAAACATACGGGACTAGTAGTCCCGTATGTTTTCTGAGTCACTAATCCGTGAGTAGTTGGCTCTAAACATACGAGACTAGTAGTCCCGTATGTTTTCTGAGTCACTAATCCGTGATTAGTTGGCTCTAAACATACGGGACTAGTAGTCCCGTATGTTTTCTGAGCATTGTTTTTCAAAATAGACCTTTTTTTTTCAAAAGAGGTCTATTTTGCTAATTATTTTTCAAAGTGTTCTATTTCGCTATATATTTCATAAAAATGGTCTATTTTGCAAATTTTCCCAAAGTATAAACGTGGTATTAAATATCTAGCAAAATTGTATTAAAATGACAGAATATAGATTGGGATTTAGAATTATGGGCTTAGTACATGTTTAAATTGTTAATGGATTTAGTACATGTTTAAATTGTTAATGGATTTAGGTCAATATCCAGTATTCAAATTCTTTTGGATCCAAACAACATCATTGGGCCAAATGCAGTATTTAAAATGAAATATTTGGTTACCAAACAGGCTAATTATTTTGAAAATGATCCATCCAATCAATAAAAAGAGCCTAACGACTGGTTTTGTTTCGTCAAAGCTGTCCCCTTCACGCCTTCACCTAATAAGCTTCTCACAATTGCGCATAACTTGCTTCTTAATATGTAGGGCCCAACGTAGACACCTGGCCTATTTCTCACGTGGCAATCTTTTCACGCTTTAAAAAAAAAAGATCATAGCACAAAAAAAAGATCTATTCGAAACAATCTACGAGAATTGTGGGGCCCACGGAAATGTCGAAGTCCAAATTTAACAATTCTCATGTTTCTTTACATAATTACATAATAAAGAAATAAATTCCTCATTCACTGAGCTATTTGGGAACCAAATTGAAAATAAGCCACCAAAATAACCCAAAGAGCTTTCTCTGTATCAGTCCCTAAAATCACCCTTCAAATCATT
>BQKN01064223.1:173032-185949 GCA_022839385.1 Asparagus kiusianus
TTAAAATTGCTATTAGCCCTCCTGATTCTCAAGTTATATTGAAATTAATCCTTCAAATCAAGAGTAGCCATTTGGGACAGCCATATGGTTTATACGCCAGTGCAACGCATGGGCTCCCTAACTAGTTCCCTATGAAAGGCTTTTTCCAAGAGAATCTAAAAACCAGCATACAGATTTCACTCATCTTGATGACACTGAGATATCAATATACTGTAGTGGTGGAGCCTAAGTTGGAACTTGGAAGGCTTGAAGGTCTTATGATTCTTTTAGTCCCTTTACAGACACATTAGCAAACCTGCAGAAAGAGAGAGAAAAGCTAGTATTGAATCAATAGATGCAGTGAAGAAAGAAGGATAATATCAGAGTAAAATTTACCTGTACTAATACCTGATAAATACAATATTCAAGTGGATTAAGAATTCTTTGCAATAACAGGTTCACGCTCCTTCCTGAGCCGCTCTCTCTGAAAAAGAGGCGAATACAAGTTAAAACATTCTTCGGAGTGATATGATCAACATAGAGAAAAGATTATATTCTCATACAGCTAGCTTTCCCCTGAGTGCCAAATGACCGTAAAAGAGTCATGAAGGGTCACAAAAATGCCGGTCAGGACTCATTTCACAGTCGAAAGGGATGCAGCAGTGTTTAAGAAAAACTAATTATAAGCATGCTAACAAACATAGAATATGCAGTAACATTAAAGAGGATTATGTAGACCCTTGTAAAATATAGTTTTCCTTTTATTACCAACTAATTCTAGAGAGTGATAAAGGTCAATAAAAGGTGAGAAAACTCGCGCACAAACATAGAAAAAAATTCACACTTTGGTATATCAATCAATCAGTTGTATAGTTTTCTCAAATGGTAATGTATAGTTTGCAAGCTGTTAATAGCTAGACAATTATAAACAAACCGTAGCTGCTAGGATTTCAATTTGGGCTATCCATCAAATAGTTTTTTGACCTTCAAATGTAGTAAACGTAGCCAATTCAAAGTTGATATATATGCTATAACTACAGCCTAAACCCCATGGTCCAAATACTTCTAAAAGGTACACTCCGGTAAAAATAAAGACATTTTGAATGAAGATAAATGGGAAAAAGTATGATGCACTGAGCAACAAGTGTTAGGACCTCGCAGAAGACTAGTCAGAGCTACGGCAATATGACTGTAAAAAACAAAACAGGACTTGGAGACCATTTTTAGAAATTTAAACCATCAAATTTGACATATATACATGCAGCCGGGCCACCAACCATTTTAGAAATTAACAAAAAATATTATTGCAATGCATGTTTTAAATTTTATTGTTGATGTAGTCACAAGAAGAAAACATTTAATGAATAACTGAGCATAATCAGCAAAACCAAAAAAACTAAGTCTCCTTAAGAGACATGAGGGCTCACCAAGCCTTAGACACACTAACCAGGCAAATAATAAGATCATTCACTTTCTAAACTCTCTCCAATGCAGTATGATAAACTTTCTCGAAGGCATCCATTAAAGAAGTAGCGCATACGTAGATGAGGTATTGAAGGACCTGATGCAATTAATCCCTTTACATCATCTGATATAACAGTGCATATGTATTGCATCATCAGCAGATCAATATGTTAAAAATTTTATAAAAAAGATGGATACAGGTAAAATATCTAGGACACTGGTGGATAACTAGTCATAAGATCTTTGGGTTACACAAAGCAAAAGAATGTTCCCCTTTATTCTGTTGCTATTAAATATACTGTTCCCATCTTGTCAATAGATATGTAAGCATCATTTTCACCATCGTTTCCATGAGCACTTGTTTGTATTAGACATGTTCCTAACAAAGCTGCATCAAGGTGAATAAAGTGAGTGTCCAGGACTCCATGTTTCATCATCGACAAATATTTACTCCGTCACACTCAGGGTATTCATTCTCTGGATGCAAACCACTAATCAAACTCTGGAAAGTATTAAGTTCATCCTCGTCATGGAAATGAGAGACGAGTGACCAAACTTTAATATCAGAGAGATATGAGTATAGTTCCTTATTTGCTCCTTCAAAGCTTAAATCCAACTTAATGTTCTAACATATCTCCTTAGCCATCGTGTAGTGCACTGACGACCTCCCGCTAATCGTCATTAGAAAATCTTGTGTGTGTGCTTGTGTGTGGGCGTGTGTTGCAGATAAGACTCAAATAACAAATAAAGCACCAATATGATCAACATGATTCATACTTTTGAATCTCCATTCTCCTATCACAAAAATGCATAGTACTAAATGTATTTTATTCTCATTTTCAGACTAGATGGACCTTTAGGCATGCTCATACGCTGAGTTCCTATTAACAGAACAATTAATTCAATAAAAAAGACTACACCATAGTTACACAAATGCAGTTGGTATACAACCAGAATTTCCATAGTCCTCATCACCTCATTTCCAATTATTTTCTACACTCATAAGCATCAAATGGACAAGATAACAAAAGCTATACTAAAACACAGCTTGGCTGAAAATTGTTTATGTAAAATATGAAATTGATTTCGAACTATAAATCAAAGTGATGAAATAAAGAACATACTCTTCTCTCCCAATAGGGATGAAAGCAGACAAAATCATAGACCGGAGTGATCGTAGAGGCCAGCACCAAATTCGCTCCCATGAATACTAGTAGCCCCGTCATTTGCCGAGTTCTGTGAGGCATCTCTCTCCCTTGCTCGATTTCTTTAAATAAAATTTCAAACTTTCAACTGATTCATTCTCAAATTAACAAAACAATAAATGAATAAGAACTTGCATTGCAGTGAACCATATCATTTCAGGAAAATATGAATACACAAATATGTATCCTTTAATAGAAATTATTTCTCATCCACGACCAACAATAATTTGTTCACATCATTTGAGCATCAAAAATTCATCTTATACATATGTTTATGCTTTAAAGAAATCAAATCCCAAGCCAATAGTTTAAAAATACAAAACAAACTTATTCTAGCATTGGCACTTATTATTTATGGCCAGGGTTAGATTAATGAGACGTATGTGATATTTATTGGTGCTGCGGAAATTAGCATATAGTATTCATTATGCTGTCACCTACTCCTTATGTCATATGTCATTTTAATATCTCTCTAACAAGACTTTGTTTCTTCTAATGATCTACTTTTTAAAAACAGATAGGCCTCCATCACAAGATAACTGATGATTTAATGATCTACCCTGGTTAGTGGTTAAGGGATAATAATTAGTAAAAGAGGATGATATGTATGTTCACTGCAATAACCAAGTAATCTGAGGAGTGGACTTTTAAATCAAAGAGTATGTAGACAACAAACTGTACTTCATGAGGCAAGTGTCTCATGGCAATAGATTTGACCAGATACTTTAGCTAAAGGTATCAAGGTGAACATCTCACGTAGGTGTCATAATATGGTCTTTGTAAATCAACAAAGTATATTCTTAAGATGTACACCATAAATATATTCTAACTGAAACCAGTCCACATAAAATAAAAAAATAAAAAATAAAATAGAAAAAAAAAAACTTCAGCATGGCCCTTCCTTTAGAGAAATGACAAACAAGCGAAAGATAAATAAAAAAGCTAATTTCTCTACCAGACAATACAATCAATTCAAAAAAAATTGATATGCAATGCATGATCTGAAGATAATCAAGAGACTTAAGGAACATTCAATTTTTAAACAACAACTATTTATTCTAAAAACACCAAAATTACCAAACGTTAGACAGTTCACAATACCAAATCAGGAAAAAGAAAAGGACCAATAACCATGAGAAATCTCCAAAAATGTACAGACATGCAAAAGCTTAGATTATACAGAAAAAAATAAGAATAAAACTTTCCAAACACAAGGCGTGGCTCATTCTTATACATATGTACATGCTTTCATTGAATCAAATACCAAGCTAAGAGTTTAAAAATACAAAACAAACTTATTCTAGATAGCTAGCAATCATTTGAGAGACTTCGGTAGATTTTTCTATATGCATTAGAAGCAAAGCACCGTACATGCACTGTAAGTCAACTGAACATCTTATGCATCAGCATGCAACATAATCCTAATGATCCTAAACTACTGAATCCTGCATGCCAAGTCAATAATACTTCATGAAAACTCTTCAAATATGTATTACAGGAATCATATCTGAAATTCAACTTGAAGAAACAAAAAACTTAAATTATACATCAAAGGTATCGTAAGGATGAGCAAGGCAATGCTAATCACTGTAGAGGATAGCTTGACATAGAAAATTGAGGCAATGCTCACACATACGCTAACTATCTAACTACTGGAGCAAAAATAGAACAAGCGATCTGATCCTTACCTAAGCTGAGCAATCCACTAGAATATTAAGTGTGTCCCTTCAACAAGTGTAAAATCTGCAAAAATGAGAATTGTAAAAATTTACAAATCCTGGACAAACATATAGAACAAAAAAGAGATTAATTCAAAAAAAAAAGGCATCATCTTTCACGCACGCAGATAGAGAGCAGGTAATGAGAAAAATGACAATATCAACAAGAGCAAGAGGAACTGATATCGAATGAGCCAGAATGAGAGAATTAGATCAATCGCAGCCTCAGCCATAACCAATCGGGTGAAAGCTCGAATCCCAAAATCCCAATTTTGGACCTAGGTTGAGGGTTTCGGAGATAAACCAATCGAGAGAATAGAGTTTGAATGTAGGATTTAGGGCTTCGGTGGGGCTAGAGATGGAGGATCGAGAGGATCTCACCGTTGTTGATGATTGCCGTCGTCGCCGGAGGTGAGATTAGGGCTCGCGAGCCGTTATCGATGATCGTTGTCGTCGCCGGTTGGATATAGGAGTTAGGGCTTTGGTGGAACTGGAGATCGCAAGCAGATGAACAATAAAAACTTCAAGATTTCAGGGACCGTGGCAAACATATGAAAGATTTTAAATTTATAAGGGGAGAGAGAAAAGTACATTTAGAAGGGACTAAAATGCAAATATTCATATACTTGTCCTTTTACCCGAGAACCCGACCCGATATTTATGCAGTTTTCTTCGACTCGTTGAATCCAAAAGCTAGGGTTTATGGGTTTTGGGGTTAAAAATCACAGCTTTTTTTTTTTTTGAGAAAAAAAATCACAGCTTTTTTCTTTCAAATTTTACAATCCAAAGAGGGGTCTGCGGATAAGTAGATATATCAACTGCCCAGCACTCTCACAGGTAAAATTTCTACTTTTATCATCTCATCATTTCATTGTTGCAATATTCTTGTCATTTTTACTTGATTTGCCCTAAAAAGTCGTTTTGCTAATGGTCCATAAACAACTCGTCAAATTCTCAGTCGTTTATAGACTAGATAGTAAATGTCAATTTTGCAATGTGGAAATTTTGAAGTTTTTTGATTTTTTTCCCTGAATTTTGTATTGCTTTTTAGTGATTTTTTAATATAATACATTGGAATCAAGCCTAAAACTTCATACTTTTTTTAGCCCAGGTATTCAATGGAATCTTTGAGTTCAACTCTACTAACCAGACTCTCTCCCATCACGAACATTAGCTATACATCACAAAAACCTCAGGTTTCCTCTTTCATTGTCTCGTGCCCAAAACTAAATCTCAGAAAATCCCATTTGGCTGCAAAACTAGGATTGCATATCATTGCAAATGACATGAGAGGGTTCAAGTTTCGCAACAGTTTTCAAGAAGCTGAGAGTTATGTGGGCAGTAAAAGTGCAATTAGAAGGAAAAGGCTTGCAGTTTTTATTTCCGGAGGAGGTTCGAACTTTCGGTCGATTCATGAGGCTACATTGGGTGATTCAGTTCATGGAGATGTCGTGGTTTTAGTCACGGATAAACCTGGTATACTTCTTTTCTGCGCATTTTTTTGCAATTAGGAGGGAGGAATAATTTCTCATGCTCTACGAATTTATGAATGTTTGATATAAATCTTCATGCTTCTTATGGGCAGGAAATGAATTCAATCAGACATTGAGATTTTCATATTTGTATTCATATGAAATCTTAAATCTGAATATTAAATATATTTATTCAATTTTATAATCTATTGTTTATCAATATGAAATTATCATGTTAAAGAGATATTCCTGTTTGATTAAAGAATTTGGTTGTTTTAATAGTATTTAAACTTAACTTTGGAAATTATTCCTTTATGATGTATAAATCTTCGTATTGAATTTGTAATCAAAATTTTTATCTAAGACTCTAACATCTAACAAGATAAGTATAAAATGAGCATTAAAAAATGTACGTTGGATCAAAATATGACATCATGTAAGTAATAATATAAAATATCAGGTATTAAATGTTCTGCAGGATGAAGAGTACTCTTTCTTCCTTTCTTCCCTTTTTGTTCACGCCACCAATATTTTTGCAAGTTAACTACTTATTTCATACTGTATTAGAGTTTAAAAGCATAAAGTCTGCATATTGTTTACTATGGTCTTGTAATCAGAGATGTATTCTATTTGAATATCAGGTTGTGGTGGAGCTGAATATGCAAGAAATAATGGTATCCCTGTCATATTGTTTCCTAAGACCAAATCCTCACCCGACGGATTATCAGCTGATGACCTTGTCGCTACTTTAAGGTGAAGAATTTGTCTTGGTAAATTTTATGATAAACTGAACAGTCCACATTTTTTTGCCCATTTTCATCCCTTAAGCCTGTTTGGAAATTCTCCCGCGAACTAGGTTAGTGGAGTTAACCTGCTTAAGAACTTGAAATGTGTTTGGCAAAATTGGTCCATGATTGGACCAGTTTTTTTTAGTTCAAAAAAGCCTCTTATCTAGGTTATCTTTGGATCATCCTCTACCCTAGTTCAATCCTAATCTTATCTAGTTTAAGGCCTTAACCGCAAGGTTCTAAAGCACAACAATTACTTTGATTTTGCGGTGATTAATCGGATTATGTAGAATTATGCGTTTTTATATATATATATAAATATTTATCAATATAAAAATACAATAATTCATGAAAAATATAAACATTCTAAGCAAAAGACTAACAATAATATCTCAAGCTATTTAAATCGAAATTGTTATACACTTAAAGTAAAACTACTAACACCTCGTTTGGTATGCGGGAATAGGTGAGAATGGAATGCTCATTCCCACTTCTCAATCATTCATGCTTGTTAAACACAACATCGTTTTAGAAGTTAGAATGTCCATTCCCACTTCTTATTCATTTCCACTTTATGTGGGAATAAGCATTCCTGATTAGATGGTAAGGAAATGGGTATTCTCATGTATGTGTGGGGAAAAATAGAATATTGCCTTGATTGGTTATTAATTATTAATACCCAAAATATACAAGATATACATTCCACTTCATTCCCTAATTGCACCCAAATGTCATAATGGGAATGAGTATTCCATTCCCGCACTTATACCATTCCATTCCTTATTTCTTTCCATCACTTGACTTGATCTCGCGTACCAAATGAGGCCTAAAAGTTCACACTTCACAAACTAAAAACACTCTTATAAGTCGTAACACTTTAAATACCTATAGAATATGGAGGTGGTGATCAGAGACAACTGGTGACGGTGGAGAGGAGAGTGCGTGGGGGTAGCTAGGTTTAGAGTTTTGAGCTAGCAATCGAGAGATTTTAGGGTAATTAAGTGTGGTTAGGGTCAGATAGTGCACATTATGTGCCCGCACAATGAATTATGCGGGTGCATACTCTTTAACCGCTCGATTATGCGGTTTGATGGAAAAATCGAGCGGGTTTCAGCTACCCAACACGTTTTTGTGTCGGGTAGGAGTACTTGGGCGGTTAGAGCGTGGTTTTGAACACTGCTTAACTAGATTACTTCGAAGTTGCCAAACACACCCTTAGACCTTAAACATATGCAACAGGCTTTGAACAATCTTATTCTATGAACACACACCATTAAAATAGTAATGTATGGAAGAGCAGAAGTTTCTTTTTACTAGATGCACTAGGAGTCTAGGACAGATATATATTTATGAGTTAGGCCACCTTAGATAATAATGCAACACTCACAAAAGGTAACCCCCCCCCCCCCCCCCCCCCCGGAACCTTATCCAAATGATTGCTTTTTATTGTTGACAGGAATCTTAATGTGGATCTGGTTCTCCTTGCTGGTTACTTGAAACTCATTCCCGGTGAATTGGTTCAGGCTTATCCGAGATCAATATTAAACATTCATCCTTCTCTTCTTCCAGCTTTTGGAGGCAAAGGATTTTATGGTTTAAAGGTGCATAGATCTGTCATTGCTTCCGGGGCAAGGTGAGGCAACAATCTTAACCCACAAGACGAAGCAAATACGACAACAAATACAGTGATATGAACGTCCTCTTCATCTATTCCAAACGAGTTATACTATCTTTTGATCGTTGCCCTTTATGAACTTTCTATATGATGAGGCACTATGAAGTTTTCTTGCTAAGTTTCATCACACTCTTTCTCTTTTTCATGCACACATATGCAAATGCACACGTTATGCCTACTTTGCTTTTGTCCATCCTATTTCTTTTATGTCTGCATTCCATGATCCTGCTAATGATTCCACAAGTAAGTGCTAATAAATGAGTTCAATTTTTTTGTTAATTTTCATGGCGAAGGAGCAAAATGATAAGGAAAAAAATCAATTCATTGTCCTTCACGTTAAACCATAATTTTCCTTTTCTATCTTACATAAAAAATGCCATAACAGACTGGAAAGTTTATGGGATAAAGCCTCTATTCTGCTTATTACTGTTGTTGTTGCTGCTGATGCTGCTCTTGGATCTTGGTATTGTGTAATCCTTCTAATGTATATTAATTTCTGTTGAGTTTTTTCATTATCATGTTTTATGTGTCTTATAACCCATACTTTAATATGCAATTCTTGTATAAATATTACTTTTACTGAATTTTGTTCATTTCATGATATTGATTTAGGCTTCAATAAAAACTAACTCACATAAATATTCTTTTCCTAGGGGAAGCATTATATTTGGTAAAAGAAATTATTCACTGCTAACACATGATATTAACTGTCCACTTCAAAATAGATTAGCTCCATTTTCAACTTTAATTTCAAGTTCAATTCCTCAATTTTTTGCAGGTATTCGGGTCCTACTGTCCACTTCGTGGATGAACATTTTGATACTGGTCGTATCCTTGCTCAGAGAGTTGTTCCCGTGTTACCAAATGACACTGCAGAGCAGTTGGCTGCTAGGGTCCTACACGAGGTAATATACTCTGAATAATTTTATACTTTATACCAATGAACACAAACTATAAGATTCATCACCAGCAACAGGTATCTTAAAATAATTTTGCAATCTGAGAAGAGGTCTGGAGCTACTTTTGTAGCCAAATAAGTCATAAATTTTTTTACTGGCCAGAACAGTACTATAATACTTATGATACATGTTTTAAAATTTTGCTGGCATCCTGTGTGCATGCCATACGCAACAGAGAAATAAATGTACTTAGTGACAAAATCCACACTAAATGATTACTATACTATGAATATACTAAACGACTACCGTACCATGCCCTCAAGTTATATTAAGCTAGGAGGATACTTGATTTCCTCTCAATTTGGATGCATCGGGTAGTTGCGCAAATATATATATACAAAAATCATGCTGATTTGGAACTCAAAGATGGTTGACACCAGGTTAACAACCAATTTAAAGCTGCCTTGCAGTGATATTATTTGAGAAAAATAGTATAGCTACATTTACGATGCTAAAATCTGTGCTATAATATTTTTTTCCCTATTTGATTCTTACAATTGCTGGCCGTTTCTAACCATGAATCCTTCATACTGCAGGAGCACAAAGTCTATGTAGAGGTGGTTTCAGCTTTATGTGAGGAGCGCATAGTTTGGAGAGAAGATGGTGTTCCTCTTATAAGAAGTAGAGAGAATCCTGATGAATACAGTTAATTATTGGCGCTTGAGATCCATTTTTCTCTGGTCTAAATCATACTTAATAATTTTGGGGTTATTTTTCACTTGACCCTTGTGACAATCAAATACAAAGTAGATCGATAATTGTATCGATACTGATACAATTTAAAAGAATGTGGCTATGACATAGTTACTTCTGTTATAACAGACGTACTCAATAAACATGTGTAATATGTGTTGAAAATCTCTACAAATTTCGTATCATGTTTGTCATAGTTTATAAAACTAACTTTATTAGTTTTTTCTTTAAAATAACAAAGACCTATCAAAAGATAAATCTAATTTTTGTGCCTCCCCTCCCATCACCTTCCCTCTTACCAAACCCACACTCTGTTTTGATCGGGGTGAGGGGGGGGGGGGGGGGGGCAAGGAAAGACGAGATAAGAAGTAACTTTGTTTGCGAGTTAGGGTTTGTTTGGTTATTTCCTAAAAACCAAGAAATGGAAATGTAAAAGGTGGAAATATCAAAAAGTATCATTTCCACCATTTTAATCCCTAAAACCCACCCACAACATCCAATAAAATATTATTTTCATCTAACAACTCATCCACAATATCTAATAAAATATTATTTTCATCCAACAACTCATTCATCACATCTAATAAAATATTATTTTCATCCACAACATCACTCAACTCATCTCATCTCATCTCATCATTTCAAATCACTCATATCCTCTAATAAGATGGTGACAACCCATCTCATCTCATTAACATTTCATTTCCACTCATTTCCTCCCAAAAAGCTAGGAAAACTATTTCCTTAAGTGTGGGTCATATCATCCAATAATATAATGACAACTCATCTCATCTATTTTCTTATTTTTAAGAAGGAACCAAACACAAGAAAACAACATATTACAGGAAATAGGTTTCTTATAATTCATTTCCTTATTTTTTTCGTCAACCAAACAACATCAAAATAAGTTTTCTTAAAAAATCACTCACATCGTCCAATAATAAGGTGACAACTAACATCATATTATCTCCATTTATTTGATTTTCTTCTTTTTTTAGCCAACCAAACACTCCCAAAACAATTCTTCTTTTTTATAGTTTTCCATTTCTTTGATTTCCCTCTTTTTTTAGGCAAACAAACAGACCCTCACACTCAATTTTTTTTTTTTTTTTTGGGGGGGGGGGGCGGCCCGTATTTTGGTGTGACTGAGGTTGGGGGTCCAAAACTTTAATTTTTTTTCCTTCCTTTCTTTACCTTCTCCCGTGTTACCTAGCATAAGGGCCTGTTTGTTTCACCAATTTTATGGAATAGGAATGGTATTTGGACCTGACAGTGGCATTTTTGTAATTAAAGTATTCCAAATGAATCCTAATCTTGAGTTTGGTTCAAAAAAATTTATAGATTTTCTAATCTATAAAGTGGCCAAAACAGTGCATATTTGTGGAATCCCAAATCCTCTCCGTTTGAGAGGAATTGGGCCAAAAAACTAACAACGCTCATCTTTCTTATTCCGATTCCTAATCTTCGAAACCTTAGATCTGGTTGAGCCGTGGTTTCCCTGCTGTTCTTCTCCAGCCTCAGCTCTCTCTTCTTCGCGCCTCTTCTTCGCTTCTCTTCTCCCACCGCTCGTCGTGGCTTTTGCGTGGTCGAGGCTAGTACTCGAAACCCTAGATCTGGTTGAGCTGTGATTTTTTTACAGATTTTGCGTGGAATCGGCTTCTCCCTCTAATCTGATCACGCCTCTTGTTGAGCCGTGATTTCTTTGATTTGTTTTCCAACTTCTTGTTGGTGGGTTCCTTGGCTTTGGTTGTTGGTGATCCCTTCTCGAACTTGTTCTGGTTCGGGTGGGTTTGTTGCTACGGTGTGTTTCTCGGCTTCGGTGGGTTTGTTGTTTGGATTTCAGTTTTTCCCCTCTGCAGCTCAAGGTATAAAACTTTTCCCATTTTTTTTAGACTTATGTCTTCGTGCTTGATGTGATGAAAGGAATCTGGTAGTAGAATGTGTTGTTCTTGATAATTCATTACATGTATAATCACCAAAGAATAGGGTTATGTTTACTAAATTTCAGTTAATTGTGTGAAATAGAATGCATGATATTTGTGTGAATGTGTTGTTCTTGATAATTGTGTTTACCAAAGAATATGAATGCATGAAAAAGAATAGGGTTATGTTTACCAAAGAATAGGGTTAAATTCATTACATGAAAGGAACCTGGTAGTAGAATGTGTTGTTCTTGATAATTGTGTGAAATAGAATGCAACATTAGTTAAAATAAATTTTAGTATAATTATATTTCTTGCCTTTCAAGAAATAAATATTTTTATTAATTATCTAATTAATTTTAAACTGAAATAAGTAGACATATTAAGTTGTAAATGTATGCTAATTTTAAGCTTGTGTAGCTCCTTGGCTTTGTGGGGTTTTGGTTGTTTTGTTTTGAGCTTGTGTAGCTCCTTGCCTTTGAGTTTGTTGCTGTTTTATTTTGAGCTTGTGTAGCTCCTTGCCTTTGTGGGGTTTTGGTTGTTAGGTGGAGCTTGTGTAGCTCCTTGCATTTGGGTTTGTTGCTGTTTTGTTTTGAGCTTGTGTAGCTCCTTGGCTTAGTCGGGTTTTGGCTGTCATTTGGAACTTGTGTAGCTCCTTGCCTTTGGGTTTGTTGCTGTTTTGTTTTGAGCTTGTGTAGCTCCTTGCCTTTGTGGGGTTTTGGTTGTCAGGTGGAGCTTGTGTAGCTCATTGCCTTTGGGAATGTGTTGTTTTGTTTTGAGCTTGCGTAGCTCCTTGCCTTTGGGTTTGTTGCTGTTTTTTTTGAGCTTGTGTAGCTCCTTGGCTTTGTGGGGTTTTGGCTGTTATTTGGAGCTTGTGTAGCTCCTTGTCTTTGGGTTTGTTGTTGTTTTGTTTTGAGCTTGTGTAGCTCCTTGCCTTTGGGTTTGTTGTTGTTTTGTTTTGAGCTTATGTAGCTCCTTGGCTTTGTGGGGTTTTGGCTGTTTTTTTGGAGCTTGTGTTTTTCCTTGCCTTTGGGAAAGTCTT
>BQKN01064223.1:205908-261684 GCA_022839385.1 Asparagus kiusianus
ACACAAAGCGAGTGACCGCAAAACAGGAGCTCGCGATTCGTTCGACATAAAAGGAAACAAATTGTAATCTTTCTTTTTCGTATTTTGATTTTCATTGTAACCGGATCTTATAAAAAGACCGGATCTTTGTAACGCATAAAGTTGTTAACTGAGATAGCAATGACATCAATGAAGAAAGGTACAAATTTTCCCGCGAACAGATACGTCGCTCGATGGTCCGTTTGTTGAATTGGCGTCGTCGAGCTGTATTGTGGGACCTATAGGCAATTTTATACGCCTACAGATACCCCCTCCAAAGTATTCCAGCCTCGTTCTTTTATAGAAGAGTCTGGAATACTTTGGATGTGATTGTCCCAACCTTCAGTCGGTGTAGCGGGACTTTGGAATGGCTTCTGTTCTGGATTCCTTCAATTCCTTCAGGTCATTCAGTGCTTTGTAGAACGCCTGTGAGGATTCCGGTGCTGCATTTATTGTCTGACCGTTGTTGGAATTTTGAACTTGAAACCGATTCTTGATTTCTTGACTTTTAGCTCGAGTTGGTTGCTTCAACATAGAACTGATCATCGATTGACGGCGTCGTCCGGCGTTTGAGCTTCATTGCGACGCGTTGTCCGGCGTTTAAACTTCATTTCGACGCGTTGTCCGGCGTCCAGGCTTCATTGTGATGCGCTGTTCGACGTTTGACACAGTTTATACTCGTACGTCTGCTGGAGTATACACAGTTTAAGCTCTTAAGGTATTGGAGCGTGGCAGATATTCAAGTCACGAGACCAATCCATAGAATTGATGCGTCAATGACTCGTACTTATAGAATTTTTGGCAAATTCTCAGCCATCAACGGATTGGATGAGCCTTTACCGACTACCGTTTGAGTCGGGCTAGCCTGCGGATTGTTTAAACCCGTTCCGCAAGTGACGTTAAGCTAAAAGAGTTAACCCTTTTAGTGCTACGATATTGAATACGTAGACTTCGTCTTTCTCCTGTGAAAAGACTAAACAACAACGTGTGTTAGACGTTGACTTAGGATTTTTGGCAAATCCTCAGCCTTCAACGGATTTGACGTGCTCTTACCGATTACCGTTTGAATCGGGCTTACATGCGGATTGTTTAAATCCGTTCCGCATGTGACGTTGTGCTAAAGGAATGAACTCCTTTAGACTTTGTGCTATGATGTTGAATACATAGACTTTACCATTTGTTACGGGAATAGGCTACCCGGCGACGCGTGTTAGGCGTTGACTTTAGAGTTTTTGGCTAACCCCCAGCCTTCAACGGATTTGAGATGCTCTTACCGACTACCGTTTGAGTCGGGCTTACATGCGGATTGTTTAAATCCGTTCCGCATGTGACGTTGTGCTAAAGGAATGAACTCCTTTAGACTTTGTGCTACAACTTCGAATATGTAGACTTTGCCATTATTATGGGAATAGGCTACCCAGCAACGTGTATTAGACGTTGGCTTATCCCTACTTAGGTTTCGGGATAAGATTCCCCAGGTTTAGACCCTGGTGTCTTTTTCAATCGGCGAAAGACTAAACCGGCGACGCGTGTTAGGCATCGGCATATCCTTTCTTAGGATCCAGGATGAAATTCCCCATGCGTGTGAGGCATGGATTTCGGTGTTATTAATAACAACCTGCCGCAATGTTGAATATGCGGACGGGGGTTCTTTTTGACGGTTAAGAACTAACCGGCGGCGCGTGTGAGGCGCTGACTTATCCCTACTTAGGTTTCAGGATAAAATACCCCAGAATCGAACTCTGGTATCTTTTTTAATCGGTGAAAGACTAAACCGGCAGCGCGTGTTAGGCGCAGACTTATCCCTGCTTAGGATTCGGGATAAAATTCCTAGGATGAATCCAAGATTGATAAACTCTTGGAAAAGGTTGGTATGGGGAAGGAAGAATTTTATATTCTATTCCCCGAACAAGGAAAGGAAACTTGGGGTGGGATCTCCACCCCCAGAATCCGGAAAGGTGAAACTAAAAGTGAGATCTCCACTCCGAGAATCGGAAAGATTCGGATAACCCTAACTGTCGGAAGGTTTGATTATCGAACTAAAGATGAATTTCTCGTTTATCGAGAGTGAATTGTGGTTTTGGTCCTAACTGTAGGAAGGTTTGACCAAGCGGGAGTTTGAGATGACCCTAACTGTAGGAAGGTTTGATCACTCGATTTGAAAGTGGACCTCTCGTTCATTGGAGGAATCGAGAGGGGATTTTGGTTGTGGTCCTAACTGTAGGAAGGTTTGACCAAGTGGGGGGTTTGATACGATCCTAACTGTAGGAAGGTTTGATCGCTCAATTTGTGGGCCTCTCGTTCATTGAAGGAATCGAGAGGGGATTTTGGTTTTGTGGTCCTAACTGTAGGAAGGTTTGACCAAGTGAAAAGAGAGTAAGAGTACAAATCACTGTAGGAATATTGATTCGTACAAATCACTCAAAGGGGTTTTTGATGTTAAGTGATAAAGACTTAACAACAAGGGGCTTTGACAATTTGTCAATGATTGATAGATCAGAATTCTAAGCATTAGGAGTTTAGTGCTTATAATGATCGGGTTATCCCTAAGAATATTACATTTAACATTCTTCCGGGAACTTCCCGTTACATGAATTATCTACCCTCAGCTTTCTTTACAAAACTGGGTGTATCAATGAATTAGATGCACGATCGGGTTATCCTTAAGAATACCACGCATGGCACTCTCCAGGAACTTCCCGTGGAAGAAAGGAAATAGTTTAGACTCATATACCTGTTGGAGTATCAGGGAGCAGTTTAACCTCGTATACCGGTCGGAGGATTGAGAAACAGTTTATACTCGTATACTCTTCGGAGTGTCAGGAAGCAGTTTATACTCTTATACCGGTCGGAGTTTTGGGATACAGTTTATACTCGTGCACCCACTGGAGTTTCAAGAAGCAGTTTATACTCGTATACTTTTCGGAGTGTCAGGAAGCAGTTTATACTCTTATACCGGTCGGAGTTTTACCGTTCTTGACTGGCTTACTCTAGCGTTATGACGCCGGCTTCAACCAAGGTCTGGATACTATTCTTTAGAGTAAAGCAGGCCTTGGTGGGATGAAGGATCCTCCTGTGGTATGCGCAGTACTTCGGATCCGCAGTGTTGTCAGCTTTCTCCTGACTCGTGATCGGTGGGAGCTTGATCTTGTTATTGTCAAGGAGGGATTTGAAGATGGCTGGAACATCTTCGTCCTTGAAGGAGTATTCTTTTTGAGGCCTCTGATCCGAAGTTTTCTGTTGTCTCCGGGATTGCTGTTGTGACGTTTGATTGGCATCAACAGCTGCTGCAGGTGTTTTGCCCTTACCACGGGATGCGAAGTTCGAGTTTGGAGGATTTGTCGTCGATTGACTCCTCTCGGCCTTCTTCCTTCGGAGGAAGCGTTCGGCTTGTTCACCACGCACCTTCAAGTCTTTCCAAGTGTTGGAGGGTGCTGTTCCTATTGCTTCCAGCACGTCCAAGGAAAGATTGTTGTGGCAGGTCTGGAGAATGAACTCTTCGGTGATCGGGTCCCGGCAATTTAACGCTTTGTTCCGGAACCTTTTGACGAAGGTTTCGACTAACTCCCCGTCCTTTTGTTTCTCATTGAGCAACGTTCCGATGGAGATTTCGGTGTCGTCGTCGAAGAAGTTGGTGAGGAACATGGTCTCTATATCGTCCCAGCTGCTCACGCTACCTGGCTTGAGGCGGCGATACCAATCGAAGGCGGCTCCGCGAAGAGTGCCAACGAATGACCGCACCATCAGAGGCTCATTGCCGGAGATAATACCCAGGTGCGATTTGAAATAAATCAAATGCTGAGTGGGGGAACCTTTCCCATCGAACGGCGTGAAGTTGATTAGACTAAACTTCGCCGGATAGGGGATTGAATCCCACTCCCTTGGGTATGGACAAGGAATGCCCGTTTTCTTCACCTCTTGAGCTGACATCAAGGTATTGATTTTGCTCTCGAGGCTTTTGATCTTCAAGTTTTCACCTGTATCTTCGTTGGCATCCTCATTACCACCCCCTGCGTTGATGGGAGGGTCATCGGCATTGCGAGTTTCATCCGTATCCGTATGTTCAACTTCTCGAACAACCTGATTACGGTGGCTTGGTTCGCCTTGCTGGTTCCTCAGTGCCTGGATTTGCTGCTCATGCATTTCCTTCATGGTCTGCATGGCCATCTGCATCTCGAGCCTGAAGGTCTCTTGCTGTTTAGCTATGGCCTCTTCAAGCATCTTGGCCACTTGTTCCGCGCTTATCATGAATGACTCGCGGGGTTCTCCTTCACTGGATACAGTGTTATCAGACGCAACCGCTGAGCAAGCATCCGATTCCTCATCTTCTGAAGGTGAGCTTATCCGAACCCTGCCATACGTCCTTCGTGAGATGGCTCCGGACTGCAAACGGGTTAGACGCCGGGATGCATTCAGAATCGACTCGAGATCATCCCGTGCCAGTGTCCCCTTGTTGGTCATATTAGCGGTGACCCTTGAATGTTCACCGTCTTCAACCACCGTTCTTCTTCGCTGGAAACGCTTAGGCCTTGGCTCTGGCATTTCAACGCTGAGCCTTTCGAACACCGAGACCCTTTCGGGGACTGCTTTGATGTAGTTGCATTCAGACAGTACCGCCCGAATGAGCTTAGCACAGGGGCACTGGGTTTCGAGCCTTCGAGGGCTTCTTTTTCTTGTTTTGTTTGTACCCCCAGCACGATAGTACAACTCGTCAATTTGATCGGAGTAACCTATCGCGTGTTGGCACGATTTCTCCGGTATAACGTTATCATCATCAGACGACAACGTTTCCTTCTGGAGGCGAATTGCCTTATTTGGACTTTCGAGAGTCACTCGCCTCGAGACATGCCTTTGTGGGCGTGAGTTCTCAGCGGGCTCTCGAACTTCAATGCGCAAGGTAGTGCGCTTGGATGCCGTAAACTCCTTGTCATGTTGAGGGTTGTGGCGACCCCCAGCATGTTGATTAGTTCGGAGCTGTCTCAGTGGACCCAAACGTTCTTGGGTTGGAGCTTTGCTTCGCTCCTCGGGAAGTGGACCGAGGCGCTCCAAGACTGACTTCCTCTTCTGGGATGGTCTTGCGGGATCTCCCAGAGCAGTTGTGGAAGTCATCGACGATTTGGATTGATTCGCCGGGAGTTGAATTCTCGAAGGCTGCAGTTGTTGCTCCTTAGTCTGAATCGCCGCTTCAGACTTAGGCCTCCATACTTTGCGAGTTGGTGGTGGTTTCTTTGCCACCTCCTTCTGCAGCCTTCTACGGGCTTCTTCAATTTGAGCCCGTGCCTGCGCTGATAGTGCGCGGCGCTTGCGAATGCGCTCCTCCAGCGTTGATCGGTTCCGTTTGACGCGGATCCATTCGTCCGTCGGCGGCTTGGAGGAGTTGCCATTCGTCGGTTGTTGAGGCTGCTTGCCTCTTCTGTTTTTCAGCTCCGCCTTGTAGCGGACTCCATCAATAGATTCCATTGCCTTTGCGAATTGTTTCGCGAGGCGTTGACGTTGCCTTTGGCGGGCTCTCTTTGAGAAAGTCACTACGCCTTCGGCAACGGAGGATTTGGCCAGAGCGGATCTGACCTGGTTGGAGGTTGGGGAGATCTCACCCAATGCAGCTTCGGCATCAAACAGGGCGAGATCTTCGTTGGTAGCTTCAACATCTTCGTACCAACGAAGTTTCCTCTTGGAGGAGAACTTTGGAGACTTGGACTTGCGGGAGGAGGTAGATCCGGACGAGGACGACAGGTACGCCTCGAACTTCTGTTGGTCGAACTCGTATTCGACCTCCTCCACGACCGGGATCGGGATCCGCGGCTGCGACGCAAAGATCTCGTCGGCGAGATCGGTGGCTCCCACTGTGGTCGCCAGATTGTTCGCGGTAAAAATCGTGTCTTTCTTCATTGATGTCATTGTACTCTTGATAACAGTTTATCGGTTACAAAAGATCCGGTCTTTTTATAAGATCCGGTTACAATGAAAATCAAAATACGAAAAAGAAAGATTACAATTTGTTTCCTTGTTTGTCGAACGAATCGCGAGCTCCTGTTTTGCGGTCACTCGCTTTGTGTGGGTTCTTTGCCTGCGCCGGGGTTATTTGCCGTGGACCACCGCGTGATCTCGATCCGGTCGGATCTACACGATATGACGGGTATTATTCCACCAAGGGAATAATAGCCGGGAGGGATTGTTTCACCAAGGAAACAACCGCTCGATGCTCGGGATCTAAGAACCAAGCTTAGATCCGGAGTGTGATCGTGTAGATCTGAAGATCCGATCCTCTCGAACTCCTGCCTTATTTGGTGTTGACGATCGCCGAGCACCGGATCTGGAAGTCCAAGTCTCCGAAGCCTTCAAAGTTTGAATCTTGTTTAGATCTGAGTCTTCAATCCAGCAGGGCTTCGCCTCCTCCAAAAATCCAGCCCCCTAGAATGAACAACACCTCTCCTATTTATAGCCACACGAACCTGTGCGTATGCACGTGTACGCAACACACAAGGGGAGAGGGGGGGGTTTGCCGGCCACCTTGGGGTGGCTCGGCTCATGCCGAGCCACCCCCGGGTTGGTTCGGTTCGGGCCGAGTCCCCCCGGGTGTGTTCGTTTCGTCCGTCGTTCGGGTTTTTCGGTGTTTCCGGTTCTCCGTTGTTCGGATTTGATTCGGTTTGTGGTTGACTTGATCTGGAATCGATTTGTTGACTTGATTCCGAATATGGCAGTTAATCCGCTTCTGAGTTCGAGTCCGGAATTGATCTTGATTCGATCGTTGTATCACCGAGTTCGCTCTTGTTTAGATGACTCGGTGATTCCCCGAAACGTTGGTTTGATTCCGCGTGCGAGTGGATGCATTCCAATGCTTGGGTGCGATTTGTTGGCTTTGTCGTCTCGTTAACCTGCTCCGTTGCGTATGGCTTGGCTTCGGCGTTGGCGGGATAACGGTCGTGGTTGGATACGTCGCTCGATGGTCCGTTTGTTGAATTGGCGTCGTCGAGCTGTATTGTGGGACCTATAGGTAATTTTATACGTCTACAAGGGCGCGGTCGACCGTGGGCTAAAATTACAGGTTCTCGGGCTGGTTTTGTGTGCCGTGTTCATGTCGTGTTTAGGTGATTCAAACATTATTAAAACAACATGAAACTTGCATGAAAAAACATGTCTACAGCAGATAAAAACTTCTGGGGACAAATCCAACATATATAGCATGATTATTTGCATAAAAATCATATCAAAAACCCTAATTCATGCACAAGAGCTTGAAATAAAACACAAATCATCTTTCATTAGATTTAAACCACTTTTAAATCATTTTCAGTTCTTAATTACTTCTGTAAAAATCATTTTCAGTTCTTAATTACTTTTGTAAAAATTATTTTCAAACTTTTTAACATGGAAAGACCTAGTCTTTATACACATAATACAAAGAATTGACTTTTATACATAAACTAGTCAATTTGGCTCTAATAAACATGTTAAAAAGCTCTTTAAAAACGTTTTAAAAACTGGGAAGGGGATTAGCAGAGATGAACTCGCCTGGGGTTTGTAGAAAAACGTTTAAGAAGCCAAGCCAAAGAAGATCTACAAGCTAAACGCCAAAAATCCCGCGAAAAATCCACTTGAAAGCCCCATAACTTCTCCAAGAATCAAATTAGGGTTTAGAGAGGTTTTGGTGGCTGTTAGGGTTATTAGAAAACTCAAAATACCGTGAACATATGATATATATACCAGGAATCGGATATGGGCTTTAGAAAACCAAAACCAACTCAAAACAAGAAACTGTGCTTCTACAGGTTTCGCGGTCGACCGTGGCGGTCAACCGTTATGGTCGACTGGGCTGGAATTTTCCAGTTTTTCATGTTTTTGGCCGTTGTGCATGTTTCGACTCTTTTCTTCCTCATGTATGGACTCGTTCATACTCAAAATACATGGTATCATACTCATATACCATTTAACTATATTTATCAGAATAAATATCCATAAATCATAATTAATCTCATATTAATTATATATTAACATGAATTTTCGGGGTTTTACATTCACCCCCCTTAAAAGAATTTCGTCCTCGAAATTTTGCAGTCGCATCCCAGAGATTAATAATACGAGAAAAGCTCAACAAGGGAATAATCCAAAGAAGGAAACCCTCACGTACACATCTCGTATCATTAATCTCCCGATTTGAAACATAAGAAACATTTAAACTTAACAATCTAAAATGCGTACATCCTCACTTAATCCCTAATTAGACGGAACTAGTATGTCGGGCGAAAAATCCAAATAAGGAACCCCCCATATATATACCATATGTTCCGAATAATTAAGAGCTAAGTGTTGAATGATCCATTCTAGCGTTAAATATAAATGTGACCAAACAACACATATAATCAAATCTATCAATGCATATAAGCACATTTAAATATCAATACCTTACCTGTTCAAACAGGTGCGGGTAGTCGTGACGAACATCCTCCTCGCGCTCCCAAGAAATCTCTTCGGCTCCTTACCGGTTCCACTGAACTTTCATTAATGGAATGACTTTGTTTCTAAGCTTTTTATTTTCTCTAGCAAGAATGCATACCGGAATCTCTACAGTAGACAAATCATCCTGAATCTCAACCTCTGGTGAATCAATCACCCTCTGCTGCTCTTCGTCACGCAAATGCATCTTAAGCATCGAAATATGAAATACATCGTGTATACTCGACATCGATGCCGGAAGATCTAATCTATAAGAAACAGCTCCAATGCGCTCAATAACCCTGAATGGACCAACATATCTCGGGGAAAGCTTCCCCGGTCTACCGAATCGCTGAACGCCCTTCATTGATGATACTTTCAACATAACTAAGTCTCCGACCTTAAACTCTAAGGGTCGTCTCCGCTGATCTACATAACTCTTTTGCCTACTCTGTGCAGCAAGAATGCGCTCTCGAATCAATGCCACCTTTTTCGTGGTTTGCCTAACTAGCTCCGGGCCAAGTAATAGACTATCCTCTGGCTCTGCCCAACATATAGACGATCTGCAAGGTCTCTCGTATAAGGCTTCGTACGGCGCCATCCCGATGGTAGCTTGATAACTATTATTATATGCAAATTCAATTAATGGGATGTGGTCCTCCCAGCTACCCTGAAAATCTATAACACATGCTCTCAGCATATCCTCCAACACCTGATTCACCCTCTTGGTCTGACCATCTGTCTGGGGGTGGAAAACACTACTGAATGATAATTGGATGCCAAAAGAGTCCTGAAAACTCTTCCAGAAGTGGGATGTGAAAACTGAGCCCCGATCTGATACAATCGTCTTCGGAACTCCACGCAATCTGACAATCTCTCGAATAAAAATCCTCGCATATGTGTCCACCGTATAAGTCGTTCTCACGGATAAGAAATGCGGCGACTTTGTCAATCTGTCCACTATAACCCAAATAGAATCATTTCCTTTCTTTGATTTAGGCAACCCTACTATGAAATCCATAGAAATATCTGCCCACTTCCATTCGAGAATGGGTAAAGGTTGTAGGGTTCCTGTAGGTCTCTGATGTTCTGCCTTAACTTGCTGGCAGGTAAGATACTTAGCCACGTACTCTACAATCTCTCTGCGCATGCCACTCCACAAAAAATATCTATTCAGGTCCTTATACAATTTCGTCGTGCCCGGATGCACTGTATATCTGTTACGATGTGCCTCGTCAAAAAGTTCCCTCTTCAGTTGTAGATTATTTGGCATGACAATTCTACCCTTCATCCGAAGGCCTCCGTCTACTCCAATAGCCCAATCGTCCTTGGGCTCCTTGGAAATCTCCCCCTTACGGGCTTGAATTCAAGAATCCTCTAACTGAGCTCTGACTACTTTATCTCTCCAAGACGGATGCACTGATAAAGCTCCTAAGAAGACACACCTCCCGTCGATCTCTGGCCTAAAATCATAATGACTGAGGGTATAAAGATCCCGATATAGTGAACACCTCAAAGCCGCTAGCCCGCGACGATGCTTCCTGCTCAACGCGTCTGCTACTATGTTCGCCTTTCCCGGATGGTATTGTAAAGCAAAATCGTAATCCTTTATAAACTCTATCCATCGCCGTTGTCTCTGATTGAGTTCTTTCTGTGAAAGAGGTACTTTAAACTCTGGTGATATGTGAATAACTCAAACTGTACTCCGTACAAATAATGCCTCCACGCCTTCAATGTAAAGATCACTGCTGCTAGCTCCAAATCATGCGTGGGATAATTCTGCTCATGAGTCCTCAACTGCCTCGAGATATAGGCTACAACTCTCTGGGTCTGCATCAATACTCCTCTAAGACATGATACGGATGCATCAGCATAGACAACAAAAGTCTTATCACTGCTGGGAATAATCAATACTGGTGCTGAAGTCAACTTAGTCTTCAATGTCTCAAACGCCTTCTGACAATCTGTGCTCCAAATGAACTGTACACCCTTTTTAGTAAGGTGTGTAAGTGGCGTGGCAATCTTTGAGAAATCTTGAATGAATTTTCTGTAATAGCCTGCCAGGTCTAAGAAGCTACGAATCTCTGTAACCGTCTTCGGTGGTTTCCAATCAAGTACGGCATCTACTTTAGCCGGATCTACTGCAATGCCTTCTCGGCTAATGATATGGCCTAAAAATCTGACCTCTGATAACCAGAATTCATATTTGCTGAATTTTGCATACAGCTGGTGTTCTCGCAAAGTCTGCAATACCAACCTCAAATGCTGCTCGTGCTCTGCCTCTTATCTCGAATAGATAAGAATATCGTCAATGAAACTATCACGAACTAGTCCAAGTATAGACGGAAAACCTGATTCATCAAATCCATAAATACGGGGGGTGCATTAGTCAGCCCAAATGGCATGACAAGAAACTCAAAAGACCCGTATCGATTCAAGAAGGCGGTCTTAGGAATATCAATTTCCCGAACCCGCAACTGATGATAACCGGATCGAAGGTCTATCTTTGAGAAACACTGAGCTCCCTGCAACTGGTCGAACAAGTCATCGATCCTCGGTAATGGGTACCTGTTTCGGATAGTGACATTGTTCAACTCGCGATAATCAATGCATAATCGCATACTCCCGTCCTTCTTCTTCACAAAGAGGACCGGTGCTCCCCACGGAGAGTGACTCCGTCGAACCCTGAAACAACAACTCATCTAGCTGGATCTGTAGCTCCCTCATCTCAGCAGGCGCCATACGGTAAGGAGCTCGGGAAATCGGCGCGGTGCCTGGCTGCAACTCTATGCAAAACTCGACCTCTCTCACTAGAGGTAATCCCGGTATGTCCTGGAAGACATCCTGATACTCTGAGACTACTCGCATCTCACTCAAATCTGTACCCCGATCCCGCAATGTCACCTCCTCGACGTATGCCAGATATGACCCCGCAAACTTGTTGCCTCTGGAGGTCGCTACCACTAACTCGGATCCATCATAGGCTCACAAACTGACTGTCTCCACAAAACAATCGATACTCGCATGGTAGGAAGATAACCAATCCATACCAAGGATGACATCGAACTCAGACATACGCAACATGATCAAGTTTATCACAAACTCGGACTCGTCCAAACTAACAATACATCTCCTACAAACACTCTCTAAAAGAGACGTCTCTCCTAAAGGAGTGGATACCGATAGAGGAAAATCTAATGGTTGTGCCACAAGCTGAAGTCTAACCGCAAAATCGTAGGAGATAAAAGAGTGCGAAGCACCAGAATCAAAAAGAATACGTGCTGGAAAGGAATTCACAAGGAATGTACCTTCCACAACAGCCCCGCTCGCGCCGTGATCGTGAGGAACAACCTCATACACTCTACCCGTCTGCTATGCTACATCACCTAGAACATATTGTAGGTGTCAAAAAATGCTAATAGATATCCCAAACATAGAAAGGATCACCCAATAAAAATCACAAGAGTTGATCTTATATTGTTTTGAAAAATCAACGCAAATATGAAGTCTCGCAGCGAGACAGTCTTTACTGTCTCGCCAGCGAGACAGTCTTTTACTGTCTCGCCAGCGAGACAGTCTTTACTGTCTCACCAGCGAGACAGTGTTAAAATGGTTAAAAAACCACCTTGATAACTGCCACACACGTGTCCACTAACTGCTAAAGGACGTGGGATACATCGTGGGCGGAAATCATGTGAATAACTGCCAAAATAACAGAGTTTGAAACGTGGGAAGGCAGTTACAGCGAAAACTGCCAGGAATATTCCTTTCCCGAGACAGTATTTACTGTCTCGCGGCCTTAACGTGTTGTTTTATTGAGTTTTGTTGTAGTTATATCTCAGAGGCTATAATACACCCCTAGGGTCATTTCTGACGAGGATCGAGCACATTTGAGCAATTCAGAGCAGAGAGAGAGAGTAGAGACTTGAGTTCTTGAATTTTCCTTGAGATTCGAGCTTGGACTTGATCTTAAGAAGAACGACTATCTTACTTTGATAAGATTTTCATTTCAAATTCTCACTTCGATAAACGAAGGAAGAATCACTAAACCCCCTTCACAATCTGTGATTCGACGGTCCACGAGTTAAAGCACTCCCGGCACAGGTAAAGTCCCACAAAACAAGAATCGATAGACGATTTTTGTGTTCTTTTCTCGAAAGTTGTAATTTTCTTAATTTTCGTTGTAATTTTCTGTAAGCAATCGAAGTTTTAATGGAATCTGTAATGAAATCGACTTTCGTTGAAAACAAACTGGCGACCACAGTGGGAGCCAACGGCCTCGCTGCCGAGGCCACCGTGTCGCAACCGATCAAGATTGTGGTTAGCGAAAAGATCGAATACGAGTTCGATCAGGCAAAGTTCGAGGAGTACCTCTCATCCTCACCATCAAAACCTTCCTCACCCCGCAAGTATAAGAGGGTTTCATCTCCCCAGAAAAAGTTCAAGTCTGCGATGCCAATGAAGGCCGCAGGTGAAGATTCTTGCCTGATAGCTGCTAAAGAATCTACCTGCAACATCCCTGCTCCAAACGACTCTACACCAATTAAGGAGTCGTCGATTAATGGCTCACCGGTGCTGACGAAGAGGGCTCGTCAGAGACAGTGCCAGCGCCGTGCTCGTTAATTGGCTAAGGTCTTGCAACAAACCGACGGGGTCCATTACTATACGGACCTAGAGTCGAGAAAACAGAAAGCGGTTCAGTTGCCTTAACGGCAAAATAATCAGATCTCTGCGAAACTTACGACGGAGGAATGGATTCTCGTCAAACGAGCTCGTTCGACCCTCAAAGAGCGCATACAAAAGCGTCAGGCAAAAGCTGCCCGAGCTCGTGCCCTTCGGCAACAAAAACAAAAAATCAAGAAGGAAATGGTGTCGGAAAAGCCACCAAACCGTAAAGTTTGGATTCCGAAGGTGCTACAAGCTTCCGTTCCGGGCCCTTCTACTACAACAGCATCTACTTCATCACCAGTGAAACCCTGGGTTAGCCCAGATTTGTTCAAATTCAAGATCACCATGGCGGATCGCCTCGGTCCCTTGGCTGACGATCGAGGCAAAGCCCCAGTCAAAGAAAAACCAGATTCAGCAAACAAACCCTTGGCGGTTTCTTATGCAGGGGGTCGTAAACACCCTCCTGTCAGAATTGCACCAGTCCGAAACGAGAGAATACCAGTTCACTCTCGTTTAGGACCTATGGAGACTTCACACCCGCATGGGGGTGTATTTAAAAATTTAACCTTGGATCGCCCAGAGGCGACGATTAATCGTCCTGCGCATGTTAACAAGGTTCACAAACCAAAGATAGGTTGCTCAAATCACAGTAATGATGAGCTATACTATCAAAATAATAACTCGAGAAAGAGAGCTGTCCGAGAAGATGAGTCTCATTGCGCATGCGAGAGGCTCATTAAGGTAGTATTGACGGCATGCGGTTGCTCAGGAACTAAGCCAACACGAGTATCCGTATTTCAAAGACTTTCTACTGAAACGTCGAAACCCAAAATGAGGCGTTTCAACAAAAAGAAACCTGCAATACAGCAAGATGAATTCCCTGAGGTCACTATTAATATGACCGGCAGAGGAAAACAACAATTATTCGATCCTGACCCTGGTTTCTCTTCGGAAAGGAGAGTTGAGCGGGGTCTCTCTCAAAGAATGTCGCGGTTGCAACGAAGAGCCAACCGACGTCGAGATTACAAAAGGATGCATGAAGGACTATCTTCAGATGAAGAAATGTCGGATACGTGTTCTGCCATCGCGTCGGACGATACGACGTCCAGTGTTGGGCGAGTCAGAGAGTCTTTTACAATCACGCCGGATCAGCTGGCTCAGATACTACAGGAAGCATTAGCTAAACAACGCGAAGAAATTAGAGCTGAGATCAAAACCGAAATGGAGTTGACCATGCAGCAAATGCGAGACTTACAGGCTCAGCAACATCAACCGGAATCAAGCCAAAAGGCGGAATCCAGCCAGCGTAACGCTATACCTGTACATATAACTGGGGTTGATACTGAAGAAGATGAGACTATCTTCGCCAATCCTCCTCCCGATAATAACAATTCCGGAAGCGGCCCATCCAAATCATCTACTCAAATCTACTTGAAAAAGAGTGAGGAAGAAGATAAGAAGATGCAAGATCTTGAGAGCAAGGTCAATGCTCTAATGACGGCCCAGGAAGTGAAGAAGACGGGCATTCCATACCCGTACCCGAGGGGATGGGAACTAATTCCTTATCCCCCAAAATTTAATTTGATTAACTTTACTCCTTTTGATGGCAGGGGTTCACCCACACAGCACTTGATCTATTTTAAATCACATCTTGGCGCAATATCCGAAAACGAAGCATTAATGGTCCGGTCATTCGTAGGAACCCTTCGTGGGCCTGCCTTCGATTGGTACCGACGTCTGAAACCTGAGAGTATCATCAGCTGGGAGGATATGGAAGGATTGTTCCTCACCAATTTCTTCGACGACGACACGGAGGTCTCTATTGGCACATTGTTGGACGAGAAGCAGAAGGATGGGGAGTTGGTTGATGTCTTTGTCAAACGATTCCGGAACAAAGCGGTGAACTGCTGAGACCCACTCACGGAGGAATTCATCCTACAGACATGTCATAATAACTTGTCGTTGGATGTATTAGAAGTCATGGGGGTTGTGCCCTCTAAAACTTGGAAGGAGTTGAAAGTAAGAGGCGAGCAAGCTGAACGCTTCCTCAAGAGGAAAAAGTTGGAGAGAGGTCAGCCACCAGCTAATCCTCAAAAGCAAAACTTTAACCCTCGAGGTAGAGGAAGAGGATCTGTAGCCGCTGTAGACGCGCATCAAACGTCACAACAGCCGCAGCAGCCACAACCGTAGCAATCATCCTTCCAATTGGCACCGCATCAGAATCAGCAGCCTCCGAGGCAACCTAAAGCTTCAGAGCCCAGATTCCCGAAGGATTATTCATTCAAAGATGATAAAGTTCCAGTCATCTTCAAATATTTACTGGATAGCAATAAGGTCAAGCTTCCACCGGTCACAAACCAAGAAGAAGCAGAAAAAACTAACGACCCGAAATATTGTGCATATCACAGAAGGGTCCACCATCCCACTAAGGCATGTTATGTCTTGAAAGACAAAATACAAACCTTAATTGATGTTGGCATCGTGACGCCGAAACCAAAGGAGAAGAAAGTAGGCGCAAACGCAGTCTCCATTAGCTTCGGATCGGTTCCTTTGTCCTGGTTTCAAGCTGAGCCAGTATCAAAGGTCAAGATGCAAACCATCAACGATGACCCTCATGGACAGTGCCAAAAAGGGCTAGTGTCACACACGACCCCTAACGGCGAAATCCTTTGAGTTCATCCGGATTTGCTTGAAGATGAACAGTGGACAACATCTGCGTCTAAAAAGAAGTTAAAAGGCAAGGGAAAAGAGAAGTCCTGTTATGGAGCCTCGGCGATTCCGGAAAAGAATGATGAAGAGATTCTAGCTTTACCGCTTTCTGAGGAAGAGCATGAAGTTTTTGCTACTAGGAGTGGAAATGAATACAGTTTCAAATACCCAAGTGCAGCCGAGCAATTAGCTGAGCAGGGGGTGACGAAAGCTGCACCTACTAAGACTTTGACAGAGCTGGGGGTAGCTACAACCCCACCTTTAGCAGCTGAGAAACCTCAGAAAATTGCTAAGCAAAAAGAGAAGGAACCTCAACATAAAGAGATTCAAGTTCCGAGGCAGTCTCGTTTCAATCGACCGATTGGGCGAGACAAACCGGAAAGCTCAAATACTCCATACCGCTTCGACGTCATGACTCAGTTGGCTAATATCCCAGCGAGGATCACGCTATACGAGTTATTACGCCTCTCAAAAGAGACCAGAGAAGCTTTACAAGAAGCCTTGGCTGATTCCGAAGTATTCCTCACTCAAATCAAGCTAACTCCTGAAGAACCAGAATCATCAGTTCAGCACTGTAATCTGGCAGCCACCAAGTTTCCTTGCATTGCTTTCACAAAAGAAGATATGCAAGTCAGGAATTCGAAGCATGATCGACCGTTATATTTTACCGGATATATCGGTTCGAGCGTTGTTAACCGGATTCAAGTTGATCCGGGTTCCGCTATTAGCATCATGCCACTTCGGTTGATGTACCACCTCGGAATCCCCGCTAGCAAGCTAGCCTCTACGGGGACTGTTATCTATGGATTTAATACTAGCGGGTCAAGACCATTAGGGAAAATCCGAGTGAAGTGTCAACTCGAAGACTTGAAATCAGAAGTCACGTGCTACATAATTGATGCAGAGACTTCCTATAACTTATTGTTGGGTCGCCCATGGATCCACAATAATCTTATAGTTCCCTCCACACTCCATCAGTGTCTGAAATATGTCGACACTAATGATGAGGTCAAGACGGTGGTCGCGGATAAGCAACCATTTAAGGGGTTAGAGAATTACTTTACTGACTCCCTTTTTTATGGTGCCGAATCCGATACTGAACCATCGGCCCATGATACGGACAGCGGAGAAGAAGCTGATACCGAAGCCGGTCGAACACTGTTTCCATCGTAGATTCCATTAATCTTCTTTTGATTACAGAGAATTACAATGAAAATAAGAAAATTTACAACTCTTGAAGAAAATAACACAGAATTCGTTTATCGAACACTGTTTTGTGGGACTTTGCCTGTGCCGGGAGTGCTTTGGCTCGTTGACCACCGATTCGAAGATCGTGAGGTTGTATTGAGATCCTTCCTTCGTTTATCGAAGTAGAGATTTGAAGTGAATATCTTATCGATGTAAGATATTCACTCTTCCAAAGATCAAGTCTGAGCTAGATCTCTAGGAATCACCGAATGATGCTTGTCAAGGGGTAAAAATTCTCTCTTTCTTCCTCAAAATCTCCAAAAGCTCAAGTCTCTTCTGCTCAAATCTGCTCTCCTTCCTTTATTTCGTGTTAAAAGGGGTATTTATAGGGGTAGAAACACACCACAGCGAACATGGGGTGAAATAACTGCCCAAGTAGTTACTCTTTGGCCGCTGCAGTCTACACTGCCGCGGCTATTGGCGCGGCAGTATAGACTGTCGCGGCTGAAGAGGTAGTTACCAGCACGTTCCATCGTGCTAAAAACCGCTCTTCCACGATCTTTAACCACTTTTTACGTGGTTTTAACTGTTTGTCCACGTCAGCACACGTTTTATTTCTGATATGTCACCACGTGGACTTCAAAAACTATCGCATAACTACTTTGTAACCGCCACAGTGCCCCTCTACTATTGCCGCGGCACTATTGGCTGCCGCGCCGTAGCCGCGGCACCATATACTGCCGCGCCACAGCCGCGGCACCACATGCCGCCGCGCCTTAGCCGCGGCGCTATAAGCTGTCGCGTTTAAGCCGCGACACCAAGGGTCATGCATGCATGTTGTTCCTCTTCGATGAGTTGTTTCCTCTGATTGAGAGATCAACATTTATTGTCTTCTCTTTGCTTTGAGTGGTATTTGGATGCCTGTAAGCATTTTTTTTGACGCCTACAGATACCCCCTCCAAAGTATCTCAGACTCAGCATTTTCAGAGGAGTCTGGGACACTTTGGATATGATAAACTTTTCTTGCAATTTCTTCAGTGCTTTGTAGAGGAAGTTGCATAGAATGGTCTGTGAATGGCTTCAGTTCTTAACTTCTCTATTTTCTAGTCTATTCAGCGCTTTGTAGAATAGCTAAGATTTCCCCGGTGCTGCGTTTATCGCGTAGCCGTTGTAGAATAGCTACGATCAGACGTCTCCTCTAAAGCGGGAAGACGAACACGAGGCTTGGAAGCGGCTTTCTTATGTCTTTTTAATGGGCGCGCCTCACCTTGGACCCCGAAGCCTTCGTGGCGATATTTGGTGCGTAGCTCAGTGCTGGAAGGGACTTGGATTTGAGCTTGAGTGGAAGGTCGGGACCTTTGCCGATGAGCAAGCGGCACTGTATCTTCCTCATCTTCTTCATCCTCACTCAACTCCTCTACCACCGTCATTCGATTAGGATAAGTCATAACGACTCTCTCCCTTCTTCTTTTCGGAGCAATTGACGGTTGAACAGGAGCTGCAGAATGAGCCTTACGAGCCTTTGAAGGATTTACGAGTCCCCTCTCGAAAAAAGAGTCGGGGAGACCAACTATTTCATCAGAACTCGAACCAGTCTCACCAGCCTCCTCAGGAGTTTCTGTTGCCTCAGAATCAAATTCTTCTTCACCACTAGTTGGGCGGGCCAATTCTTTTCCTTTCTTCGATGGTTCGGCGGCCTTTTTCCTTTGAGGCAACGTCATAGCTTCATGGGTCGATTCTGTTGTTTGTTGCGGAGCTACCTCTTCCTCCGAGTCTGATATCCTCCTTCATCGAGTGATGATATTGGTAGCTATCAACCATTTACAATAAAGAAAAGTTGTCCGTAGGGGCGGTACCTCTAAAGGAAGATCGAACTCAGCATTGGTGCAACCGGCAATACTCCAAAACCAAGCCCTCGCCCCGTCGATAAGGCCGCCTCGAAAACTAAGGTGACGGTTTGGGTTGCCGATGTATATTTGGTCATAACCGAATTGGCGAGCAAATCGGCATGGAAGATAGGGTTCAATGTAACATACATCTCTTATCCTGAACAATAGATATCCAGGTCGGATATTCATTAGCCATCTGAAGCACCCGACATCCAAGAGGGTGCGATTCTGCCTTAAGTCTTCAGCATCCGATAAGGTTGTATTGTATGTGCCGGAAAATCGAGGGAAGCAGGGGAAGAACTCCCAACACTTATGAATCTTGAACTGCCTCGTGATCTCCGCCCATCGATGTTTGACCCATTTGCAACCTTCAAGGGTCTATAACAGAGGAAGACTGGGATCCACCGTTTGAGGAGCTTCCATCAGATCTGGCCGATGAAGTACCAACCAAGTCATCAGGTAAGTATACGGTAGTTCCAGCTTAGGAGCGGACACACCGGCAGAGGGCTTCTTCTTTTCTTGAACAAACACGGAGACTAACTGCCGTAGTCCACAGTGGATAGCAGCCACCATGGCGGGAAGCAATGATAATTTGCGACCTGTAACCAGCTGGACGGCTGGATACAACACTTCCATCGGCATAGCATCAGAAGACTGATGGGGAACTACGCACCTCTTCAGCCATAAAGCGAGAAAACCAGCTAGCAGAGTGGTAGAACGTATCGGAACACCAGCTTGCCACATATAAGAGCGGAACTTAGTACCATGTGGGAATCCGTCTTCCGAATGAGAAGTGTAAGATTGTGCGTTCGTCTTCTCCAACAGCCGGTTGATCTCATTAGGGGTCAAAGGAGATAGTTCACACACTTCTGCTGAACGGTTGTCGAGATTCTTAAACAGATAATTAGTGAATTGCTTTAGGCTAATCTGAGGAGATCTCTTTCTGGCTTTAATATCCATCTCAGCCGTAGCTATATGATAATGACAGGTCAACTCCCACAAAGTGTCGTGGGTCACGGTTGACCGATCTTTCATTTTATTCAGCTGATTGGTGGTTAGAAAGAATTCCTGATATGGAACATCGCCTATGGGCAGACCCGACACTTTCATCATCTCGTGGAGTGGTAGCCCGAGCTCCCCATTCTTGGTAAAGAAGGTATTAGTGTTAGGGTTGTAGGTCTCGAATAAACAAAGGAAATGACCTACACTAATCTGCAGTCCATACATGGTGGCGCGGATTGGGGTTGATAACCCTAACTCTGCTAATTCTCGCCCCCAGCGGTTCAAAACATACCGTGTCATTCTGGTCCACCACTTTTCTCCAAAATAATGGACCCATCCATAACATCGGAAATTCTGGCTGGGTAACCTCTTCCCTGCTGCCGCTAACCTGTCCTTTACAGTATTTGCTTGTGCAGCCATCTCATTCTGAGGTATATTATCCTGGCCTAAGATACCTGGATTAAGTCCCCGTACGGAAGCTCTATCACTGGAACCCGGGGTAGCCTCCTTCCCAATAAAACCACAATGAATACTTTTGTGGTTTTCAGTCAACTTCCAGAACATTTCACGGCCAACAGACAGATTTCTGAACTGCAAAAGCGAATGCTCCTGAGGAATCTAAGGCAGATATAAAAATGAAGACCTGCTTTGATGTAACCATTGCGCAGGCCTGCAGGAAGCAATCTCCGGATCCTTCACCGAGTCACCAAATAAAAAGTCTGGCTTCCTTATACATTGATTCGAGTCTCGCTCCGAAATTAAACTGGTGTCCGTGATTAACCGTCTTAAGATACGATAACTACCCCGCTGAATCAATTTCTGGGCCCCTTCACTGTAATCTGACTTAAATTGGGGGGCGGACTCGATTAACGGTATCCCTTCGTAATAAGAATGAGTGGCGCTACTCTGGCCCGTAACTTCATCCACGGTGAAAATTGTGGAAGGAAAAGGGACTGATAAAAGAGATACACATAAATTGTGTAAGAATAGTCCTAAAACTTTAGAGAAAGCGGTATATCTTACCCCCATAAGATATAGTCGCTACCTCATAACAGGTGTGACGATTTTCCATCTACCATATGTATGAAAGAGATATGCGTTACTATGCACGAGCATTATAACGGCATATCAAAACCTTTCAACACATGTGGGATGATATAGAATCGCCCATGTGTATTCTGAAGTGTGTTTTGTCCAAGCAAAACAAACACTTTTAAGCGCTGATCCCCTCAAAGGAGGATACCGGCTCTTCTCGAAGGTATCTCAAAGGATACAAACGAGGGTTGACATACAAATACAGATATTTATGCATCAAAATTGAAGAAATACAGTATGTAGATTTGTGAGAGGGCAAAAGAAATATACCCCCATAAGAAACGGCAGCGGGAACCTCCTCTTCAGGGGACTGGACAGTCAGACGGCCACGAGGAATGCGGGATCTACGCGGCGACATGATGAATATATGATCTACATTGAAATCCAACGAAAAAGTTAGGGTTTTGGGTATAGAATTGACAAGGATAACACTAAATAAATCCAAGAGACCACATGCATGGGGAGGATCAAATGACGTCAAAATTTTAAAGAAAAGAGGGAAAAAACAAACCTGCAGAATCCGAGTGAAATGCCCACAAACAGAAGTGCCGCCCAAATCAGAAACAAAGAGAACAAGAGGAAGTCGAAAACTTGCAGAAAAAGCTAGAAAATCACTAATAAATCGCCAAAAAATCGCTTCAACTTCGACGTGAAAAGTCTTGAAAAAACCCTAAGTCTGGTTTTATACCCACTGTCTCGTAGCGCGAGACAGTAAACTCTGTCTCGCCGAGCGAGACAGCAAACACTGTCTCGCCCCGCGAGATAGCAAATACTCAGTGTGAGACGGTGGACGCTCTCTTAATTAAAAGCTAAATGCGATACAGATGGATACTCCAATAGGTACACGAGTCTAAACTGTTGCCCTAAGCCTCAACAGGAAGTTTCCGGAGAATATTAATCTGAATATTCTTAAGGATAACCTGATGAACTCTCAATGGATGTATCAGTTCAGTAACAAAAGTCAAACCCATCAGAACGAATACCAGCTTCGATTCAAGATCTCGACAACGGTCAAGCGATAAACGCGATACCGGGAGAACATTAGCTATTCTACAAAGAACGGAATAGACTAAAAGAAGAAGAGATCAAGGGTTGGAGTCATTTACAAGTCCTTCTACACGATATACTCAACCAAGCATTGAAGGGACCGTAAGTAAAATCTATCTTATCCAAAGTATCCCGGACTCCTCTATAAAAGAATGAGTCTGGAATACTTTGGAGGGGGTATCTGTAGGCGTCAAAAAATACTAATAGATATCCCAAACATAGAAAGGATCACCCAATAAAAATCACAAGAGTTGATCTTATATTGTTTTGAAAAATCAACGCAAATATGAAGTCTCGCAGCGAGACAGTCTTTACTGTCTCGCTAGCGAGATAGTCTTTTACTGTCTCGCCAGCGAGACAGTCTTTACTGTCTCGCTAGCGAGACGGTGTTAAAATGGTTAAAAAACCACCTTGATAACTGCCACACACGTGTCCACTAATTGCTAAAGGACGTGGGATACATCGTGGGCGGAAATCACGTGAATAACTGCCAAAATAACGGAGTTTGAAACGTGGGAAGGCAGTTACAGCAAAAACTGCCAGGAATATTCCTTTCCCGAGACAATATTTACTATCTCGCGGGGCGAGACAGCAAACACTGTCTCGCCCGCCGAGATAGTAAACACTGTCTCGCGGCCTTAACATGTTGTTTTATTGAGTTTTGTTGCAGTTATGTCTCAGAGGCTATAAATACACCCCTAGGGTCATTTCTGACGAGAATCGAGCACATTTGAGCAATTCAGAGCAGAGAGAGAGAGTAGAGACTTGAGTTCTTGAATTTTCCTTGAGATTCGAGCTTGGACTTGATCTTAAGAAGAACGACTATCTTACTTTGATAAGATTTTCATTTCAAATTCTCACTTTGATAAATGAAGAAAGAATCACTAAACCCCCTTCACAATCTGTGATTCGGCGGTCCACGAGTTAAAGCACTCCCGGCACAGGCAAAGTCCCACAAAACAAGAATCGATAGACGATTTTTGTGTTCTTTTCTCGAAAGTTGTAATTTTCTTAATTTTTGTTGTAATTTTCTGTAAACAATCGAAGTTTTAATGGAATCTGCAATGAAATCGACTTTCGTTGAAAACACATATGGGACTATCTGTCCCTGTTGGGTCTCCTGAATCGCTCGAACCCGTCCCTCAATCCTCGGGACTACTGGAGGTGCCTCTATCCTCAACTGCTAACTCTGACCGCGTCCCTGAGTGCGGTTCTGATGCTGCTACTGATTCCTACCCTACTGGCCTGCTGTGGGTGCGCTGCGACACTTTGCTGCCTTATGTCCGAGCCTTTTGTAGTTGAAACAAGCTTCACGAAATCAGTGTTGCTGCTGTACCCTCTGATCCTGCTGATGGACCTTCTTATTGGGGTCCTGTTGGTGTGGACCCTTACCCTGTTGTTGGGGTCCTCCTAAGCCTGGAAAAGGTCTCTTACCTTTACCTTTATCCCCGGACTGCCCTGACTTAGCATTTCCATCTTTGCCCTTCATGAATATAGTTGTGTCTGTCTCCTGAGCCATGGCAGCATCTGCTACCTCCCGTACTGAACGAAACCTCCGAGATACTAGATATCGGCGTAAACCTGGGCGAAGTCCCATCATGAACATCTGAGCCTGCCTCTCCTCGTTGTGCCACATGCCAGTGAATCTAAGAAGTGACATGAACTTTCTCTCAAAATCCATCACCGACATATCCCCCTGCTTCAATCGAGCCAGCTCTAACTCCTTCCTAGCTTTCGCTGTAGCCAAAACATACTGGTCCTCAAAGAAATACACAAATGTCTCCCACGAGGCTGTCAACCTCTGCTTGGGAGTAAAACGAAGCCGATACCATCCTCCTGCATCGCCCTTGAGGCTGAAAGCTTCTAACCTTTGTTTCTGCACAGTATTCACATTAAGCATGTCCAGAATGTTGTTTACATCTTCCTTCCATTTATGTGCCGCAATGGAGTCCATCGAACCATGAAACTCTGGAGCCTTCAACTTCTGGTACCTCTCCACCAAACGAAGCCAAGCCTCCTGCTCAGCCACTCCATCATCAACTGGAGGTGATGGTGTGACTAACGGTGTTCCTTTAGGTATCTCCTCCTGAATGGGAGTTCCCTATCGAACCTGATTTGCTAATTGCTCCTCAATAGCTGACAGTCGAGCTGCTAACGGTGCTATGAGATCCACCAAGTACTGTGGAGCCTGCTGCGGTTCGGGCTCTCTATCGACTTGCTCAGCTCCCTGAGCACGAGTACCTTGACGTCCATGACTCATTCCTGACATTTATAATACATAAGTAGAGCTTATTACGTAGTAAATAGGATCTCAATCAGAAAAAAGAACGTATATCAATAAGTAAATCGTATCACATATTACTCATAGCACGCCTTCAAAACAAATAGTTCATAATAAAAAAATTGTAATTTTCCACGTACATATATAATACGTCCTCACTCATACAAGGAATTCCTAGCAGACTGTATACATGATTCCTAGGAAACTCTATCCTAACTCCACAATATGACATAAGGATGATCCTAAGGATATTAGAACTAGAGCTCTGATACCAACTATGACGCCCTAGGGTTCACACAAGGCTACAGTCTAAGGTGAAACCCGGATTATCAAACCTGCCAAGCACCAAATACCATGCTACGACATGTTTCACCATCACAGTCACTATCTCTCTAGTGGAATAAACAAATATGCGAATGTACTAAACAAGCAAATAATGGAAATAGAGCAAAACCAAATATACACAGTAGAATCATAAAAATAATCATCAGTGAGCCCAACAAAATAAGATAGAAGTACCTCTGAGTTTGAAATAAACCTCAAGTACAAAGAGTCAAAATAAAGTATCACTATGTCTCTCAGCCTCTACAAAATGAAATACAAGTCTAGAGTCTGAACATAAACAACTAACTGTGGAGTTCTGAAATAACTACTAAATAATAAATAACTAGATGGAATCTATGAAGAAATCCCATCAACATGCGACTCTCCATGCGCCGGACTCGCTGCCTAAAAGGGGGGAAACAACGAGCGTCAAAGCACTATAGCGAGATCATCTCCACCTCTCCCTACGGGAAGGGGTAGGAGTATATAGAAAATAGAGTTAATACATATACATATGAAATCATTCATAAAATTCTAACTGGAACTTAATATTTAGGAAATCACAACACGAGAGTTAGTACGTCGAGTGAAATAATCCAAACAAGAAAACCCTCATGTATATACCACATCTTAAATTGTGACTCCCTAAATACCAACTCCGAACCCTATGAATGAAAAACAGTAAACCAAAAAGGAAACACTCCAAACCTCAAACAAATATCCGTCTTAATTTATACTCGAAAAGACAACTCTAACATAAGAGGGATCTCACCCAAAACAGAAATCAACTATGAACCATATCATGTAAGCCACGACCTCAAAGAGAGTACCCTACTCACGGGGATCCAATATGAAATCAAAATACGACAAATAGTACTTACATGTGTGCATCTCCTTATGCAATAGCGATACTTTTGTAATATCATTACTCAATCGCTCTGCGGCAATAGGTTTTATCTCCCTATTCCGGAATACAATGAAATGACGATACTTTTGTATTACTCATACTCAATCGCCCTGCGAAATTAGGTTTTATCTCCCTATTTCAGAATACAATGCAATGTGCTATGCTCTTCATGTTCATCTACTTAAATTAGGACAAAAAATACATTAACACAACATATTCTAACCATTCGTGCAGTATCTCGGTGTGTGTGTCCATATCTGGTGTTTACTGCTATCTCAGGTGTTAAACAACACATAAACATGGTATCATAACAGTACAAGGTCGAGAGGCTCGCTCGACAACTCAAACAGTCGACAAAAACATGCACAAGGCCACTTACAGGTTGGCGGTCGACCGCGATTATGCAGCGGTCGACCGCGACTGATTCATGGGCTTACCTAGGTCTCGGTCCTGCACGCGGTCGACCGCCGCTAGGGCGCAGTCGACCGTGGGCTAAAATTATAGGTTCTCAGGCTGGTTTTGTGTGTCGTGTTTAGGTGATTCAAACATGAATAAAACAACATGAAACTTGCATGAAAAACATGTCTATAGCAGATAAAAACTTCTGGGGACATATCCAACATATATAACATGATTATTTGTGTAAAATTCATATCAAAAACCCTAATTCATGCACAAGAGCTTGAAATAAAACACAAATCATCTTTCATCAGATTTAAACCACTTTTAAATCATTTTCAGTTCTTAATTATTTCTGTAAAAATCGTTCTCAAACTTTTTAACATGGAAAGACCTAGTCTTTATACACATAATACAAATAATTGACTTTTATACATAAACTAATCAATTTGGCTCTAATAAACATGTTAAGAAGCTCTTTAAAAATGTTTTAAAAACTAGGAAGGAGATTAGCAGAGATGAACTCGCCTGAGGTTTGTAGAAAAACGTTTAAGAAGCCAAGCCAAAGAAGATCTACAAGCCAAACGCCAAAAATCCCGTGAAAAATCCACTTGAAAGCCCCCAAACTTCTCAAAGAATCAAATTAGGGTTTAGAGAGGTTTTGGTGGCTGTTAGGATTATTAGAAAACTCAAAATACCGTGAACATATGATATATATATACAAGGAATCAAATATAGGCTTTAGAAAACCAAAACCAACTCAAAACAGGAAACTGTGCTTCTGCAGGTTTCGTGGTCGACCGTGGCGGTCGACCAGGCTGGAATTTTCTAGTTTTTCATGTTTTTGGCCGTTGTGCATGTTTCGACTCTTTTCTTCCTCATGTATGGACTCGTTCATACTCAAAATACATGGTATCATACTCATATACCATTTAACTATATTTATCAGAATAAATATCCATAAATCATAATTAATCTCATATTAGTTATATATTAACATGAATTTTCGGGGTTTTACACCTGGATACATAAGCTTAACAATACATTTACTGCGTTGTTAAGGTTACGTATTGGTTGATAGGGCTACGTTATTGGTTGATAACCTTATTGGTTGGATGTTAAGGTTACAGGTTTTTTGCTTACAGATGGTTTTGCTATTACGGATACGGATTGGGAAAATTTTGTTAATCTTTGGGCTTATATATCGTTGTGTGGTTTAGCTCTGGGATTTGGTTGTTAAGGTTAGGTGCTGGTTGTTAATGTTATGAGTTTGTTGTTGGGCTCAAGATTTTGATGTTAAGGTTACGAATTTTCTGTCAATGTTACAATATTGTTGTTAAGGTTATTTTGCTTGGGGGTCAATGTTATGAAATTGCACATAATGTTAGGCTTAGGTGGATTAGTTTGAATCTTTATATTTACATGTATTTATATTGTTATTTACAAAGAATCGTAATATATCATTTACAAGTAAAATCTACATCTCGACGTCATCTTCTTCAAGTAATCCTAATCTCTTCTTGCTCTCCATGCCTTCAATCAGTAAAAACGCAGCTAACTTCGCACGAATCACCCATGTGTTATGCTCTACGGGCGTGACGTGTAGGACATCTCTTCCTTCGATAATAGCTTTTACGAACTGATAGACGTAGATCCCGCAATCATATCTGCAAACCGTGGAATACAATCCTTATGTTGATACCAATACACTGTATACTAAAGCTTCGATAATAAACTCGTAACCTTAACAAAAAATTTCCAACATTGAATAGGTACAAGGATAAAGAAAAACTTACGATCCCGTCTGCTCCTCACACGGAACTTTGATTGGGTCGAATACGCTACGCAGTTGGTTCTCATTGAAGCCAGCTTTTATGTGGTTGAAGGTTTTGACAACATTGAGGACAGGTTCCCAATGTCCATATCTCTCCTCCAAGGAGTCGTAATGTCTGGCAATATCATTTTCGATATCAAACTCCAGTAGATGCCAATGATCCCCCTGGATAATGGGAACTACGAGGTTAGTACACCCTGCATCAACCAAGTGTTTGATCTAGATCAGGTACAGTTCTTGGTAATCAGGCTTCACCACATGTATCTGGTGCTGCAATAAAGAATTAGACCGATCAGGTTCCTTTAACATAGATTCCAACAGATAGATAGATATGCGTCAAACATAAACTTACACAAAACCAAACAGGGACCACCCCAAATTTTTTACTGGACGTTGTTCTCAGACTATCACGAACTAAATCCAGCAGCGTATCAACAAGCTATAAGTCAATAACAAGTAATTAATAATAGTAGAGTTATATATGCTAATCAATAATTACCATTCTTAAAACTTACTGCATCATTCAACAGACCACCGCGTAAAATATTGAGAATCTTAAGGCAGGTAATAGACCCGTCTAATCCTATGAACGCTTTAATAACACTGCAAATAGGAACAAAAAAAAGATGAACTATAGTTAGCAACAAATAATTAATAGCAAAACCAAAAACCACATACCCGTAACCTTAATAACAAATCAATAACCATAACAACAAGACCCGTAACCTTAACATCCAAACAAGTAACCTTAACAACAAAAGCGTAACCCTAACAACAGACCATAACCTTATAACATAGGATGAATCGTAACAACTAATTAATAGCCATTGTGGGCGAAGCTGTAAAAAACGGATGAGAGCTTTTTTGAAATGAGGTAAATACTTACTTGTTACATCTACAAATGCAAAAATGGGTTAGAGCTTTTTTCTCCTCTTCCGTCAGCAGCGCAGCAACATCGGCTGACACCTTATAATTATGTACAAATGTGTCCTTACCACCCAAAAACTTGATGATGAAGCCTTCTACAAAGGGAATCCCCTCGTTGAGCTTATTCCTGTACATTTATTCTTCTGTTTTCATAGCGAAACGCATTTGTTTTTCCCAGATGGTGTGGAGGTCACTTTGTAGCACATCAGGCGCCACCTCTGCTCGCTTTTCCTGCACATGTTCTTCCTCCTCCCCAGCCACTTCTACTATAACCTTGTTCCTCACGTTTTCTTTTTCTTTCTTCTTCTTCCCTTCGGTGTAAGGGGTGACTATAAACTTGGAAGGCCTCACCACTCTTTTGCATCTCTTCTTTTTAAGGGGTACCACTGTGGCCACCTTCGAGCGATCCTCCTTTGCATCCCTCTTTCTCTTATTCAAAGCCCTTGAAAACTTTAGAGGTGCATCTTCGTCATCAAATGTAGTGTCAGGTGCTGGTGGAGGGACACCCTCTACGGGCTTTATTTCTCCTCCAAAATCCTCTCTTATAGTTGATGTTTCTAAACAAACAATATTGAGAAAACTTAGCAACCGCTATCTAAACTTAACAATCAATCCGTAACCCTAACAACTGATGCCTAAACTTCACAATGTGAAAAGGTTACTAACCTATACAAGTTTGCGTCTCCGTGTCAGGTCCTAGCAAAGGGACTTCAGGCGAGAACATCATTTCCCTTCCAGTGTCCTCGCGTGGAGTGCATGTTTCTAAAAAATATTCAGAGTATAAATAATCAAAAACTTAACAATCAATACGTAGACATAACAACCAATCTCTAAGGTACAGTTCAAAAGAGAGCTAACCTGTACAAGTTAGCATCTCCTTCGCTGGCTTGGACACCTCTCTCTCGTTTATTTCTTCTTCAAAGGTCGTATCATAGTGGGGGTAACGTTTTTAGGTACTTCCCCTGGTGGAGCATTTTAACAATCAATACGTAGACATAACAACCAATCTCTAACGTTCGGTTCAAAAGAGAGCTGACCTGTACAAGTTGGCAGCTCCTTCGCTGGTTTGGACACCTCTCTCTCGTTTATTTCTGCTTCAAAGGCATGATCATAGTGGGGGGTAACGCTTGGAGGTACTTCCCCTGGCGGAGCATCTTCGCTCGCCTTATTGATATCAGGAAACAATGGTGGGGACATGGCTCTCCCTGTTGGAGGTCCCTCGTTCCACTTATTATCTTCATTAAATAATGCTTGATTAACTTCCCCCTCATACTGTATATCAATGCCACCCACAGTGCGTGGAGTGTCTGATTCAAAAAATAAACAGATTGAGCTTAGATACTTCATTGTTAAAAAAAACATAGCATCAGTTATATAACCTTAACAACTAATCCAGATACTTAACAATCAATCTCTAACCTTGGCAATAAATCCGTAACCTTAACATTAGAACCGTAAACTTAACAATAATTTCGCAACCTTAACAAAAAATCCATATACTTAGCATTCAATCTTTAACCATAACACGCAAATGTAATTGCAAGCCACATCTAACCTGTACAAGTATGTGGCTCCTTCGTTGATCCAGACGCTGTAGGCCTCTTATCCTTATATACAGAGAGGGTGATGGATCGAGCTTCGCTTAGTTCCTCTCTCAGCCTCCTATTTTGGGCAGACAGCTTAGCCACTTTCACAGAAAGATGGTTTAACTTTACACGATCAGCAGCAATCAGATCCTTGAATTTATTCTCGTTATCGCGACGCAATGCTTGGTTCATTACCGCGATGCTCTTCCAGTATATCACTTGCTTATGCCAATCCATTTTCTTAACAGCTTCATTTGGCTGATCGGCGTCTTCATCAGCTACTTGTGACATCACCTATGCAATGGACATATAGAGTATTGTTAAAATACTTAATTAATTAATAAACAAATGAAATTCACAGCTGGTAACTTCGTACAACTGAATTAATTGGGATGTCATCTTCTTCTCCCTTCTTCTTCTTGTGGTGAGGACGTCTTGGGCCACGTGCCCTGCCGGCGTCTACTGAAGCCGGTGGTCCTTTAATCCTCCTCTTCTCTCTCTCTCATCTTCTCTTTCTTCTTCCCCAGCTCCTTCCCCCACAAACCTCCCTCGATACTTAGAGATTGGCCATGTTGTTGTGGAAGCTTTATCGTAGCTTTGCTTGCTTTAGCTACAACAGTGGCCAATCTCAAAGAACCAGTAACTTCTCCCAGTCTCACCTAATTTGTGAGAGGAGGCCTCACCGTACATCCAACTGCTGGCTTCTTGATGCCAGTAAGTTCATAGTACCACAACTGCACATTAGAGAAATAGAAACTTAACAAAGACCTTTATCCTTAACAATTTTTTAGTAACTCTAGCAATAAAATTGTAACCTTAACAATGTATTCCGTAACCTTAACAACACAACATGTAACCTTGATAGCCAAACTGTAACCTTAACAACTAAACCCTAACATTCACAATCAGTAATAAAATACATGATTACTTACACAAACTAACGGGGTACACCCTTGCAGATATAATGTCGTCTTCCCTGGCTCAGGACCCTTCAGTGCATTCTCTATCGCGTCAGATGTCTCACTGAATATATAGGTCCCCCAAGTAGTGTTATTGGCCTGCTCGATGCCGTCGACGTACTTGAATAAATGCCTAGGAACACCGAGAACACTGCTTGGACACCAAATCATGCTCAGCTAATAGAGGATCTGCAGCAGGACAAAGTCCTTCACATCTCGACGATCAGGCGATAGTACTAGCTTCAGGAGCAGTTGCTCCACATTGCGTCTGGTGGGGCCTCCTTTGGGGGGGCTATACTGCTGTCACCTTCGGCCTCGGGTTTGTTAAAAAACCTGACCCAAATCCTATTTTTCTTATCCCGATTTTGATTAACATGATCCCACTCATTGGAGAACCATATATGCTCCATTACCCACTTAAGGTTGAATGAGCAGGCGATCTCTTCTCCAGCATTCCTATCGGTGAAGACGAATTTCTTCCTTTTCTTGTCCTACTGACTCAAAATGTGCTCAAAGGTGGGAAGATTGACGCTGGTGTATGTAGGAAAATTGCAGTAAAGAGAACAAAAGAAATTTGATTTGTATTTCTTTAATCTCGGTTACAATTCGATTACAAAAGAGAGGAGAACGAATTTGATTCTCCCCTTTGTTTAAATTTGGGTTCTTCACGGTAGCGATGGAATGCCTCCTTCGATTGCTTGCGTCGAATTTGCTTTCCGTTGACGATCTGACGTTTTGATTCACTGGAACGATGTCTTCTCCTCACGATTTGACGTTGTGGAGAACTTGCGTGGCAAGTTTGAAACTCTGGACGAGTTGATAACTCTTAATGAGTTTTGAAGAACTCTGTAAAAGAGTTGTTTTGAACCGAAAATTGGTTATAAGCCAAGGATGAAGACTCTTTGTTGTCGAAATTGAAGATGATCTTCGTTGAGGGATGGTGCCGATCTCCTCAAAAGCTCGCCCAAAGATCTCTCCTGTTGTTGCTAAGTCCCAGATCCAAGAAATTCCAACCTTCAGTGGTCGATCCGAGCCAAGAATTTCTAACCTTTAACTCAGTTGAGTTTACTCCCTTTTATAGGGGATTAAGGGGGTGTAACTGCCCTCTAAATCCGCTCCTAAGTAGGCGTGATTTCCTCAGATCGTGGGGAAAACGGTTCCTGCAACCGTTCAACTCGTGCTTGAACGAGTCAAATGCCCACGTTGGCGTTCGGGACCCTAACTCCTCGTTTTAGACTGGAGACGCGGAGTTGGGTACCCGCTGGACGTTGAAAAACGTGGGTCCGACCCCAGCGTTTTAATGTTGTAACGCGGGTTCGACCCTCGCGTTTTGATGTTGTAACGCGGGTTCGACCTTGGCGTTTTACTGTTGACACACGGGGAGGACCTCCGCGTTTTGGTGTTGATACACGGGGAGGACCTCCGCGTTTTGGTCTTAGAGCGCGGTGATGAGTTCCGCGTCTTGCTTTGGAGAGATTATCAACAAGTAATCTCTTTTGTCATAACGTTGCAAAGATCATTGTCTTGTAATCTTCATCTTGGCTCCTTGAGAATATGAGAGTCGTCAGATTATAACTCCCGATGTTGATTGTGAATGCTGTTGAACTAGAGCTCTCATCGGTTGTCGTGAAGATCGTCAGATTGTAACCTTCAGCGATCTACGTGAAAGTCTTCAAATTGTAGCCTTCTGGAAGTCGTCAGATTGTAACTCCCATCATCGGTGTTTGATGGGGGATAAGCTATCTATTGTGATTTTTAGACAGCCTACAGAACCCCCTCCAAAGTTTTCGAAAGTTCGCGGTTGACTGGGATGAATTTTTAGAATACTTTGGATCTTAACTCTGATCTTGGAGCTGTTGATTCCTTATCGTAAAGGAGTCCTTCTCTGCACTCGCTTCGAATGCATCTTGGTTGAAGGGATTTGTCACACAGGACCTGTGTGAAGGTATGCACCATAATCCTGCTTCTAGAATGTGTGGGTGGACTCTGCATTTTGAACTTGAGACGCGAGTCTCACCCTTGCATATTTGGAACACGGGTGTGACCTTGGCGTTCGGCTTTTGCATCGCGGGTCTGACCTCGGCATTTTGATTTGAAACACGGCTATGACCTTGGCGTTATCATTTTTGCGACGCGGGTCTGACCCCGGCGTTGTGGTTTTTGCGACGCGGGTCTGACCTTGGCGTTTCGATGTGAGACGCGGAGGTGACTTTCATGCATTTTTGATTAAGTCTTTGAGACTTGTCTTTCGCTTATCTATTGCAAGTATCAGCTCACATCCATTAAGCTAATGGACCTACGAATATGCCTAGGATTTTTGGCAAACCCTCAGCCATCAACGGATTTGATAAGCCTTTACCGACTACCGTTTGAGTCGGGCTAGCATGTGGATTGTCTAAGTCCGTTCCACATGTAACATTGTGCTAAGAGAATGAACTCTCTTAGACTTGATGCTATGATTTTGAATACATAGACTCTGTCATTTTTACGGAAAAAGACTAACCGGCGACGCGTGTTAGGCGTAGACTTATCCCTACTTAGGATTTGGGATAAAATTCCTCATGCGTGTAAGGCACGGATTTTGGTGTCTTTTTCACGGCAAAAGACTAACCGGCAACGCGTGTTAGGCGCAGACTTATCTCTAATTAGGGACCGAGATAAAGTCCCCCATGCGTGTAAGGCATGGATTCTGGTGTTATTAATAACAACCTGCTATGATGTTGAATACGTAGACTTCACCATTATTACGGGAATAGGCTACCCGGCAGCATGTGTTAGATGCAGACTTATCTCTAATTAGGGATCGAGATAAAGTCCCACATGCGTGAAAAACATGGATTTTTGGTGTTATGATGTTGAATACGTAGGCTTCGTCACTATTTCTTCCTGTGTTATATTTTCACTTGAAACACTGAAAGAAAATTAGAAGTGCCAGAGGTGTAATATTAACTTGGCATGAATTTTCACTTAGAGTGGAATTCAAAAAATTTCTTTATTATCACTAGGATAATTCCAGAAAATCTTTAATCCACTGGGGATTTTATAATGAAAACTTGCTATTCTTGTTGAAGAAGAATTAACAAGTTCATTGGGGGGTTTGACTGTTAGAGGTGTGATGTTAACCTAACAGTATTTTATGGACCTATCGCTCTATTAAAGAGAGTCGATAAGTTGATTGGTTATCAGAGGTGTGATGTTAACTTGACTGGTTTGTAGACCTACCGCTCTATTGAAGAGAGTCGATAAGTTGATTTTGTCAGAGGTTTGGTGTTAACATGACGGGAATTTGTTGCGATCGGAGCAACTTTGTGGACTTATCATCCTATTGAAGAGGATTGATAAGTGGATTTTGTCAGAGGTTTAGTGTTAACGTGACAGGATTTGTGTTGCGATCGGAGAAACTTTGTGGACTTATCATCCTATTGACGAGGATTGATAAGTGGATTTGTCAGAGGTTTAGTGTTAACGTGACGGGAATTTGTTGCGATCGGAGCAACTTTGTGGACTTACCATTCTATAAACGAGGATTGATAAGTGGATTATCAGAGGTTTGATGTTAACGTGACAAGAGAATGTTGCGATCGGAGCAACTTTGTGGACTTACCATCCTATAAACGAGGATTGATAAGTGGATTGTCAGAGGTATGATGTTAACATGACATGATTTGTGTTGCAATTGGAGCAACTTTGTGGACTTATCATCCTATTGACGAGGATTGATAAGTGGATTGTCAGAGGTATGATGTTAACATGACAAGAGAATGTTACGATCGGAGTAACTTTGTGGACTTATCATCCTATTAACGAGGATTGATAAGTTGATTTGTCAGAGGTTTAGTGTTAACATGACGGAAATTTGTTGCGATTGGAGCAACTTTGTGGACTTATCATCCTATTGACGAGGATTGATAAGTGGATTTGTCAGAGGTTTAGTGTTAACGTGACAGGATTTGTGTACTTGTGACTTGCACAAGGTTTTGGGAATTAGCGTCTCGCTGGGGAGACTTGCTAGGTGAGTTTATCATCAGAAGCGATGATTTTTGATGCTCGGGATTTGAATAAGATTTTGAAGACTTAATGTCTTGCTGAGGAAGATTGCGATTCGAGCAATCGAGGACCTATCATCCTATTGACAAGGATTGATAAGTTGATTGTCAGAGGTGTATTGTTAACGTGACAAATTAGGAGTGATGCAAGATGCATTCATACTCTGTGGGGGTGATGATCGTCAGAAGTGTAATGTTAATTCGACGATATGAAAGATTCGTTACTCTTAATCTAATGGATTCCAAGTAACCAACCCCCAGTCTTGATTAAGACTTAGCAGGGGAAGAAAAAGAGGTAGACAAGGCACATCGCCTAGTGATGCACTATCCATGAAGTCGGAATAGAGGCACATCACCATGTAGGCCATTATCTGATGAGTTTGACTATCAGAGGTAACTGTTAACGTGATAGTTTTTGTGGACCTACCATCCTACTTGAAGAGGATTGGCAAGAGAATTTGGAGGAAATGGACTATCAGAGGTAATCATTAACGTGATAGTTTTGATAGACCCACCATCCTACTTGAAGAGGATTAGTGGGGGAATCTGGAGAAAACAGACTATCAGAGGTGATCATTAACGTGATAGTTTTAGTGGACCTGCCATCCAATTGGAGCGGATTGACAAGTTGATGGACTATCAGAGGTAAATGTTAACATGATAGTTTTGTGGACCTACCATCCTATTGAAGCGGATTGACAAGTTAATGGACTATCAGAGGTAAATGTTAACGTGATAGTTTTAGTGGACTTGTCATCCTATTGAAGCGGATTGACAAGTTGATGGACTATCAGAGGTAAATGTTAACGTGATAGTTTTGGTGGACTCGCCATCCTACTTGAAGAGGATTTGTGAGGATATTTGGGGGAATGGACTATCAGAGGTAATCATTAACGTGATAGTTTTGATAGACCCGCCATCCTACTTGAAGAGGATTGGTGGGAGAATTTGGAGGGAGTGGACTATCAGAGGTAATCATTAACGTGATAGTTTTGATAGAACCGCCATCCTACTTGAAGAGGATTGGTGGGGGAATTTGGAGAAAACAGACTGTCAGAGGTGATCATTAACATGATAGTTTTGATAGATCTGCCATCCTATTGAAGCAGATTGACAAGTTGATGGACTATCAGAGGTAAGTGTTAACGTGATAGTTTTGACGGATTTCGTGGTTGATAGAGGTATTTTATTGAACGTGACAACTAAAAAAAATTATTATTCATAATCCAATAAACTACAAATAAACCAACCCCCAGTCTTGAACAAGTGCAGGGGGGAAAGGATTAGACATGGCACATCGCCTCGTGAGCCATTATCTAACGAGTTTGACTATCAGAGGTGACTGTTAACGTGATAGTTGTTGGACCCTCCATCCTACTGAAGAGGATTAGCTTCAGCGAGCGTAGTATCTTCCGGTTCTGACTGGGAAGAGTGAGCTTGGTTCGATTGCTCAGGAGAAGATTGGGCTTGGTCCGGTTGCTCAGGTTGATCCTGCCTAATTTGTTCTTCAGCTTTGATCCTGGCAATAATCTTTTGAGCCTGTTCGCCTTGAGAGATCAGTTGTCTCCAGGAACGGCATTCTGCATCCCCTATTCGAGCTAGGATGTTGGTCTGCAGGTTGTGTCGACAGGTCTCTACTAAGGTAGACTGTGTCTTACCTGACGAACACCGGAGAGCCATGGTTCGGAACCTCTTGACGAAGACTTTGACGGACTCCCTCTTCTTCTGCTTAGTGGCAAGAAGAGTATGGATGGAGACTTCTGTATCCTCTTCAAAGAATCTTGATAGGAAGAGTCTCTCTAAATCTGCCCACTTTTGGATACATCCGGCAGGTAGTTTCCTGAACCATTCAAAGGCAACTCGCTTGAGGGTGCCAATGAACAATCGAGCCAGTATGGCATCGTTTGATATCACATTCCCAGTCTGTGACTTGAAATGATAGATATGTTGATTCGGTGATCCCGTACCGTCAAAAGTTTGTAGCTTCGGGACCTTGAATTTTGGAGGATAAGGGGCTGCATCCCATTCGGCAGGATAGGGTCTGACAACTCCCTCGTCTTGGAGCTCGCTTCTGTTAGTAATAACATTGAGGCGGGCTTCCAATTCCTCGATTTTGGTGGACTGGAGATTCTGTTCGTTCTCCGTCTCTCTTCCTTTATCAGAGGAAGATTCTAGGTTGTGGGCTTCTTGGTCAGAAGCCGTGTCATCAACCATTTTTCCCTTCCCTTTGCTTGTGTGAGGTCGGGATGAAGATGTTTTTCCTCTCCGGAAGGATTCTTGCCTAGGTGGCAAATCTGTCTTCTGAGATTTGGCCTTGTCTGCGATGAGTTGAGTCAACAGGGTCAGAAGTTCATTGATGGCCTCCTGCTGAGATTTGAGCATGGCCTCTTGCTCATCAAGTCTCTTCGCGAGATCTTCATGGTTTCCCGTCATATAAGCAGAGCTCTCATGTTCAACAAAAGAGCTTGATGATTGGGACTCTGCAATGGCTGAGTGTTCATCATCAGAATTGGTTCCTCTGGCTAATCTCCAATAGTTGACAGAGGTAATGGCTCCTGTTTGCGTCCGAGTGCGTTGGTAGACTCCTTCAAACTCATTAGTGATTTCTCTGACGGTCGGTGAACGACTTGTCTCAGAATCATTGGAACTAGGACCTGAGGCTTTCCCTCTACCGATCACATTGATAGTGACCCCGGGATATTCGGTCTCTGGAGACTTCTTTCTGTGAGAACGTCGTCGTTGGTTGAGCCAAGCAACGTTCATAAATTAGTCGAACACCAATGGTTTGGTCGCATATGAGCAGCATTGACATTCCGAGAGGACCGTAGGAATCAGTCGTTCATATAGGAATGAACGAATGACGTGTTGTATCGGTCTTTCTCTCGATATGAACTCTCTCAAGTCCGTTGTAAAGACTCGAGAATTACTCACTGATTGTGAGGTTTGAATTGGAACCCCCAGTCCATGATTGGACAGGACTGGCTCTTGGTGAACATGGATCTGGTTGAGATGCATTGAATCCATGAACTTCTTATATCCGCCCCTCAATCTAGTCGTGCTCCACGGTATACACCAACTTCTGTATTGGATTTGGAACTTAGGACGCGAGGGTCGCGTTTGGCACCTGAGACGCGAAGGTCGCGTTTGACACCTGAGACGCGAGGGTCGCGTTTGGCACCTGAAATGCGAGGGTCGCGTTTGGCACCTGAAATGCGAGGGTCGCGTTTGGCACTTGAAACGCGAGGTCTGCATTTTGGTTTGGCAACATGAGGGTCGCGTTCTTCATTGTCGACGCGAGGGTCATGTTTTGACTGGGAAACGCGAAGTTGAAGTTCGCGTTCAACGAAGGCTTGAGGTTCGTGTTTTGACTGTAAAACACGCCATTGAGGGCCACGTTTAGTCTGGTTCTCGCGAGCTTTAGTCTCCTTAGAAACTTTGTGGATCTTACGCATAGCCATGGGGCTAAGGGATCCGGAGGAGATAGCCTCCTCAAACTTGGCTTGATCAAACTCTACGATGAGAGTTTCCACGGTCGTTCCAGCGAGATGAACATCGAATTACGCCACCACTTCTTCATCAGAGAAGCTAGTCCCCAGCAGAGTCGCCATCTTTTGTATGTAGGAAAATTGCAGTAAAGAGAACAAAGAAATTTGATTTGTATTTCTTTAATCTCGGTTACAATTCGATTACAAAAGAGAGGAGAACGAATTTGATTCTCCCCTTTGTTTAAATCTGGGTTCTTCACGGTAGCGATGGAATGTCTCCTTCGATTGCTTGCGTCGAATTTGCTTTCCGTTGACGATCCGGCGTTTTGATTCACTGGAACGATGTCTTCTCCTCATGATTTGACGTTGTGGAAAACTTGCGTGGCAAGTTTGAAACTCTGGACGAGTTGATAACTCTTAATGAGTTTTGAAGAACTCTGTAAAAGAGTTGTTTTGAACCGAAAATTGGTTATAAGCCAAGGATGAAGACTCTTTGTTGTCGAAATTGAAGATGATCTTCGTTGAGGGATGGTGCCGATCTCCTCAAAAGCTCGTCCAAAGATCTCTCCTGTTGTTGCCAAGTCCCAGATCCAAGAAATTCCAACCTTCAGTGGTCGATCCGAGCCAAGAATTTCCAACCTTTAACTCAGTTGAGTTTACTCCCTTTTATAGGGGATTAAGGGGGTGTAACTGTCCTCTAAATCCGCTCCTAAGTGGGCGTGATTTCCTCAGATCATGGGGAAAACGGTTCCTGCAACCGTTCAGCTCATGCTTGAACGAGTCAAACGCCCACGTTGGCGTTCGGGACCCTAACTCCTCGTTTTAGACTAGAGACGCGGAGTTGGGTACCCGCTGGACGTTGAAAAACGTGGGTCCGACCCCAGCGTTTTAATGTTGTAACGCGGGTTCGACCCTCGTGTTTTGATGTTGTAACGCGGGTTCGACCTTGGCGTTTTACTGTTGACACACGGGGAGGACCTCCGCGTTTTGGTGTTGATACACGGGGAGGACCTCCGTGTTTTGGTCTTAGAGCGCGGTGATGAGTTTCGCGTCTTGCTTTGGAGAGATTATCAACAAGTAATCTCTTTTGTCATAGCGTTGCAAAGATCATTGTCTTATAATCTTCGTCTTGGCTCCTTGAGAATATGAGAGTCGTCAGATTATAACTCCCGATGTTGATTGTGAATGCTGTTGAACTAGAGCTCTCATCGGTTGTCGTGAAGATCGTCAGATTGTAACCTTCAGCGATCTACGTGAAAGTCTTCAAATTGTAGCCTTCTGGAAGTCGTCAGATTGTAACTTCCATCATCGGTGTTTGATGGGGGATAAGCTATCTATTGTGATTTTTAGACATCCTACAGCTGGGTGGGCCAAATTGGACGTAGTGTCTGAATACACTATCTTCATAGGCCGTAAAATACCTTGGCTCCATACGCGTCACCAAATTCCGCATGAAGTCATGATAGGCACTGAAGCTGGCGGTTGGCCGCAACGTAATAGCTGGCTTTGCCCTTTTTCTACATAACAAAAGCACAAGACATTAATATTTTGAAAATAATCAGTAAACATACCAACCTTAACAACCTTAACATCCAAAGCCTAACCTCAATAACCAAACATGAATATTGTGAAAATAATCAGTAAACTTAACAACTATGCTGTAAACAAGGCGGGGAAACCAACAACCTTAACAACAACCCCATATCCTTAACAACCAAATCCTAACCTCAACAACCAAACAACAACCTCAACAATAAAACAGCAAGAACCTTGCAGGTTAACAGTAACCTCAACAGCTAACAGACACCCGTAATTTTGGACCTTCACATCAGACTTAGGAACATTATCAATTAAACCATAACCTTAACAACATAAAATTAGCGGTAAATATTACCTTTTGGGCGCTGTCACGAGTTTCTCTTTTTCTCCTCTCTGTAGAGCAAGGAGCGATCTAGTGGCATCGTTGGACGCGACGGTCGTGCCGGTGCTGTCCTCTAGACTTAAATTTTGAGGTGACCGCTTTGGTTGAGAATGACTGGTTGCGATGTCCTCTAGAACATTAGCGATCACAACTTCAGCATCAGATTCAGTACACACTGCTGTTGTCTTGGTTCTTTTTGAGTTTGCGACCTGCTGGCCGTCATCGCCTTCGCTGTGGCCGGCATGGAGGGTTGCTTTGGGGGTTGAATCACCGGCCATTTTAGAGCTTTGCTTTGTTCGGTTAGCTTTGGAGCCGGTCGATTTAGGGCTAGGGTTTTGCGATGGGTTGGCAGATGAGTCGGTTCGCTTACAGAAGAGAGATGATGGGGCACGAACATCGACGTAACTCATAACGGGGCAGTTTAAATCGAAGGGTATTTTGGACATATCGTGTTAAGTTTAGGCGGAGTTACGCCTGGGGATTCGTTTTGGGGGCTGGAAGAAAATCACGGGCTATTTTGGGGAGAAAGGACCCGTTGAAAAAGTCATGGTGGGAGCACGTTTTTTTGGGGTTTGGGGGCTGGAAGCATTTTTCCCTAATATTTTTATTGGTCGACCATTGAAGGATAATACTGCATATATAAACAAAATTATGTAAATTATCTACAGAAGTCTCATAGTAAAGAAAAATTATAGAAAATAATAAAAAGTAATAAGTCACTATACTGAACTTCTGTTCACATTAAAAGATTGAAAATTGTTTGATTAGAAATAAAAGGGGATAGAAATATCGTCACTTTTAAAATTCAAAAAAAAATTGATATTTGATATATAGTGCTTAGTATAATCGGAACAAATTCTCCTTTCTTTTAGGATATCTTAGATCATCTGACGTTCTTGTCTGCTTTCATGTAACAGAAAGAACACGACAGTTATTCAATTTCTATTGTAACTAGCACTTCTGTCTGCAAATCAACCTTGAAGTCTGATTTCGACCATTCCTTCAACATCCTCATCTTCTTCAGCTTGGCCGATCACCTCCTCGCCCCTCTCTCTAAATGACCTGATCCCTTCACCCGGCGAGAGGCCGGAAAGTTCCATGCTAACCGGACTCTGTGAACCTACATTAGGCGTGGTCGCTGCAGCATCTCCGACAATATTATTGCCGTTAATTGACCTCCCATCGTTAATACTAGCGGCGTAATCCTTGAAAGTAAGAGAACTGAGATCTTTAGTATCATAGTACCGAGCCCATTCTTTGATTTTCGTCCATAGGGAATTCTGAGACGCAGTGATCTTGAGCTCGCACCATTCTCTGTACAGGAACGTGACTAGGAAAATGAGGAGAGCGAGGGAGGAGACGCACCCAGTGATGAGGAAGAGGCCGCCGAAGCTTCGTAAGTTGAGGCTGCCGGAGGTGTGGACGCTGCTCGTGTCGGAGGAGCAGGTGGTTTGGTTGCCGAACCATTTTTCCTCAATTGAGGCCATGGAGTCGCCTTCGGTTACATTGAGTATGGCTTTTGAGACGTCTGATACAAGAGGGGAGCCTCTCGGAAAAACCTGAAAGATTCGAAAGAATGCGTCAATGTTAGATCGTGGGAAAACACACTGATATGGATGAGTATTGCTTATTATAGTCCGTCTTGATTTTTGGTTTTGTTCCTTAAAATTATGTTAAAAACTGCTGATTACATACCAAATAAGATACTTGTGTTTGTGAGTTGTAATCAGTCCGGATTGTTAGTTAGTAGAATTCTAATTAGAGTAGAATACTAGTTAGTAGATAGTTTTCTAGTTATTGGATAAGATTAGAATTGCAATCTTAATCCTATATATATGTAAACAATTGATGAGTTTAGTAGAACGAAAATAAGAAGAGAAAAAACAACTCCTCCACCGAATCTCTCTCTCTCTCTGTTCTTTATTCCTGCAGGCTCTGTTTTGTTCTTTCGGCCAATACAAAGAAGGTTCTACCTATTTAAATTCCTGCAGTCTTTTATCATCAAATTGTTCGTGTTCATCTATAAAAATAGAAGTGAACAAAGAAAAGTTCCTGCAGAAATCTGCTGTTCGTTCTCCCTGAAATCAGTCTACAAATATTTGGTTACAGGTTCTGTTCTAACTCAGTTTTCAGGTCTGATTTCTAGCCGATCCTATTATAAAGCCAACAAGTGGTATCAGAGCGGTGTATGCCTAAGTACCAACCAAGATCTGAAGAGATGACGAGTTCGGAGAAGATGACGACCAAGGTGGGTTCGCTTACTCTTCAATACCCGACGTTATCGAGGGAAAACTATGCTTCGTGGGCAATCAAGATGAAAGTCTACATGAAGGCTCAAGACGTGTGGGAAGCCATTGAGCCCGCGGCAGGCGTGTCCGTGGAACACCAGAAGGATCAGATGGCGTTGGCGGCCATCTATCAGGGGATTCCTGAAGAGACTTTGATGGTGATTGCAGAAAAGCAAACGGCAAAAGAGGCATGGGAGACGTTGAAAACTATGCACCTAGGAGCGGATCGTGTTAGGAACGCGAAGGTGCAGACCTTGAAGTCCGAGTTCGAACTTCTCCGGATGAAGGAGAATGACAACGTCGACGATTTTTCGACGAAGTTGACAGGAGTCGTCAACAAGATCCGGGCTTTAGGAGGCGAGATGGAGGAGAACTACGTCGTTAGAAAACTACTTCGGGCGGTACCGGAGAGATTCCTCACCATCGTCTCCACGATTGAACAGTTCGGGGACATCGACAACATGACGCTCGAGGAGGCAATCGGGCGTCTCAAAGCCCACGAGGAGAGGGCACGTGTCTTTCGAAACAACGACGACGATCACCTATTGTTGACGCATGCGGAGTGGCAAGCAAGGGGCAAGAAGAACGGTGGAGGCTTCCTCTCAGCACCTACAACCAATGATGGCAGCGGACGAGGACAAGGTCGCGGGGCCGGTCGTGGGCGTGGCCGTGGCCAAAGAGGCCGAGGCGGACAGCAGCACCACGGCAGCGGGCAGCAGCACCACGCTGCCCAGGCAGGCCGCGGAGGGGAGCACGGCGGCCAGGCAGGCCGAGGTGGTTTCGGCGGAAGAGGAGGACGTCCAGAAGGTGGTTTCGGCCATGGAGGTGCAGCTCGCCAGGAGGGGGAGAGTAGCACAAGCGGTGGTCGAGACAAGTCCAACATCAAATGCTTCAATTGCGGAGTATACGGGCACTTTCAGTCGGAGTGTCACAAGCAACTCCGCAATCATGAACAGGAGGCTCATCTTACCCGTGCATATGACAATGAACCAACCCTGATGATGACTGTTTTAGAAGGATCATCAAAGGTCATCCTACTTAATGAGGAGAAGGTGGTGCCAAACTTACTCACAGCGGGGGAGGCACAAGTTGCCAACGACGTTTGGTACCTCGACAACGGAGCTAGCAATCACATGACCGGCCACCGAGGCAAGTTCAAGGAGCTCGACGAGAACATCAAGGGAACCGTCAAGTTTGGTGATGGATCCGCGATAGAGATCAAGGGGAAAGGCTCTATCCTCTTTCAGTGCAAGAACGGCGATCAAAGGCTACTACCTGAGGTATATTATATTCCAAGTTTGAAATCTAACATTATTAGCCTTGGTCAGATGACTGAAAATGGAAGCAACGTTGTCATTTCTGGTGAGTTCCTGAGGGTGTTTGATAGGAACGGTGCTCTCTTGATGAGGGTGACACGTTCAACTAACCTATTGTACAGAATAGAGTTAAAGACTATAACAACCGGCGGATTTCAGTCCATCCAAACTGGCCGAACAGTCCGAACAGCCCCTACAGGCGCTGCAGCAGTCCGAACAGCCCCTGCAGGCGTTGCAGCAGTCCGAACAGCCCCTGCAGGAGCTCATGATGCAGTGGAGATGACCGGAGATGAACCTGGACAGCCGGCACAACAAGTAAGGCAGCCACCTGCTGCCCGAACCAGTCCACAACTTTCTGCAGGATGTGTAGCGCATGTGAAGATTGCAGGTCCTTCTCATAAGAAACTCGACGATCGGAACACGCAAACGGTGTATATTGGGGTAGAAGAAGGAAGCAAAGCGCATCGCCTCTACGACCCTCAACACGGCAGAATTCATGTCAGCAGAGATGTCGTGTTCGAGGAAGGAAAAGAATGGCAATGGAGCGCAGATGGAGACACAGAACCACTCAGCTGGGTAGAGCTCGCAGCGGAAGAGGAATCAACAGCGGGCGGCACAGCAGCCGGCGCAGAAACCGATGCATCTCCTGCTGTCCAAACTGGACAGCAGGCAGTCCAGTTTTCTGGACAGCAGGCAGTCCGGTTCAGACGGACTGCAGCTGCCCAAACCAGCACACAGTTCGGTGCTGGTTCAAGAACAGCAGGCGTAGCAGCAGTCCCTGCTGCATCAGCGACAACCAGAGGAAAAACTGGACTGTTGTCAGTCCGAACAAGGCAGCAACCTGCCGGATACGAGCCAACTGCAGGCCGAACCAGCCCACAAACACTGACCAGTCTAGAAACTGCTGCAGAGGCAGCGAACCCCACTGTTTTGGACGCGTTCGGACCCCCTGAAGCTGCAGTTATGACTCCCGTACGCTATCGATCCCTTGCGGACATCTATGCGGAGACGGAGGTGATTGATCTCCCTGAAGAGGAGTTGTTTCTCATCAATGACGAACCCGCGAGCTACGTTGAGGCTTCAGCAAATCAAGAATGGCGGACTGCCATGGAGAAGGAATTAGAGGCCATCGAGAAGAACAAGACTTGGATACTCACGGAGTTACCGCGGGATTCCAAACCCATTGGTCTCAAATGGGTGTACAAGCTTGGAAAGGATTCTGAAGGAACACCGGTGGACGTGACGGAGTATAGACGCATTATCGGATGCTTAAGGTATTTAACTCACACCCGACCCGATATCACATATGCCGTGGGGATTGTGAGTAGGTACATGGAGCACCTTACAGTTTTGCATCGACAGGTGGTCAAGCATATTTTGAGGTACGTAAAGGGTACTATGTCCTACGGATTGGTGTACAAACGAGGTCGAGGCAATGAAGAGTTGGTGGGATTCACTGACAGTGATCTTGCGGGAGATGTTGATGACAGGCGCAGCACAGGCGGCATGGTATTTTATCTAGGTGACAGCTTGGTCACTTGGACATCACAGAAGCAGAAGACGGTGGCGTTATCATCCTGCGAGGCAGAATTTATGGCTGCAACTGCAGCAGCATGCCAAGGCTTGTGGCTGAGGAGCTTGATTAGCGAATTGATTGGGAGCGAGCCCAAGCCGGTTACACTTTTTGTCGACAACAAATCCGCGATTGCCTTGATGAAGAATCCAGTTTTTCATGGAAGAAGCAAGCATATCGACACACGTTTTCACTTCATTCGTGAGTGTGTTGAGCGAGGACAGATTAAAGTGGAGTTCGTAAGCACGAGCGAGCAGCGAGCGGATATTCTCACGAAGGCACTAGCAAGAGTGAAGTTCATCGAGATGCGGGAGCTTCTAGGAGTAAGGGACTTGGAATCTCGTCCAGATTAAGGGGGAGAATGTGAGTTGTAATCAGTCCGGATTGTTAGTTAGTAGAATTCTAATTAGAGTAGAATACTAGTTAGTAGATAGTTTTCTAGTTATTGGATAAGATTAGAATTGCAATCTTAATCCTATATATATGTAAACAATTGATGAGTTTAGTAGAACGAAAATAAGAAGAGAAAAAACAACTCCTCCACCGAATCTCTCTCTCTCTCTGTTCTTTATTCCTGCAGGCTCTGTTTTGTTCTTTCGGCCAATACAAAGAAGGTTCTACCTATTTAAATTCCTGCAGTCTTTTATCATCAAATTGTTCGTGTTCATCTATAAAAATAGAAGTGAACAAAGAAAAGTTCCTGCAGAAATCTGCTGTTCGTTCTCCCTGAAATCAGTCTACAAATATTTGGTTACAGGTTCTGTTCTAACTCAGTTTTCAGGTCTGATTTCTGGCCGATCCTATTATAAAGCCAACAGTGTTGCATAATTATTTTTTAGATACATGTATCAGATGATAAAAATTGTGATAAAAGTTGCTGATTATATATAGCATGTGTTTAATTCATATGAAACATGAACTATGCACATTAATCTATCGGGTATATATATATGATATATGACGATAATTCATAACTTACAAATCCAAATCCGCCGGTCTTGTAAGTCCTGCCCACCATCGTATAACCCTGGCAATGCTCCGACAGGAACAGCTTCAGGTACGGTATCTCGTCGAAGATTGCTGCCACTCCGTTCTTGCTGCCGCGAGCGAAAGCCTCAGCGTACTCATCAAGGCTACTGTAGTTCTTGAGCTTGTTCCCCTCGAACTTGAGCTGCTGCGTCAGGAGCTCGGCGACGAAGGACCCATGTTGGTATCCGATATGCTTGCCATTCTTGATGAGCTCGCTCAGGTCCGTGACTTCTGGCTGCAGCTGCTGCACGGTGAGCATCGATGTCAGGCTGGCAGTGTAGCTTGTTTGTAGTATCAACACAACGAAGACCCAGATGATCACTGCGAACCTCGACAGGTTGCTCTCCAATCTCTCCTCTGCACACACAGAATATTTTTAGTTACATACAAGCCAATTTATCAAAACTTTAAAGTTGTGGTGAGAATTAATGATAATAAAATTTCTTTTGGGGTCATTTATAGATGCACCTTCTGTCCGATGAAGTTTTGGTTATATGTGCTATCTCAATTGTTTTATTTGTACTCAAGCCCTTTAAACTCTAGGCGATCTGTTTTCTTTTGTATGCTTCACATGTCAGGTGAGAATCACATGGGAGTAAGTGGCCTTTTTTTCTCAGTTTAATTGGAAAATAACTAATTGCTCTATGTACATCCAAGGCAAAACAAAAATGCTTTTTGACTCGCGAGTTGCCCAACTCGCGAGTCAAATAGCACAGCCGAAGGCAAAATATGAACATTGTTTGAGCGCGTGCAAGGATGTGTAAGCTCTAATAAAAATATTTTAGAGATAAGTGGCTTCTTCATCACGGGACATCGAGTGTATCTCTAAACTGTGTGCTCTAGTATGTCCTCGTGCATTGAGCATTCTTTTCATAAACCTAAACCGTAGCTCATGTAGAGATATCTTTTTTAATCCGTTTTAAATACGTGACCGATGAGATTTGAATCTGATTTGTTTTGATATCGTATTAAAGTCCATTTCAATGCATTAGAAACTTTACAGTGCCTCAAAGTTTTGATGTGGTTGAAAGGTGTTTTGTGACATTAGACATGCTAAAAATCTAGTTGTAAACATGCGATTGACTAACAACGTATCTTACTATGAGAGAAGACTAGGGTGGAGAAGGCGAAGTAGAAAATGGTGCCCATCTGCTGCGACGGAGGCCCTCGAAACTCCATGTTGATGCGATGCTCGATCACCCACACGACGAAGCCAGTGAAGAAAAAGAAGGCGAGGCTTGCGAGCCAGAGATCAGTCGTCAAGGGCTTTAAAAAGATCCATGCGTTCTTGCTCTTGTCCTCTTTCACAGGGACAATCATCGACACACCTGATTCCGTGTACGGAAGAGTGAAGTCTACGTACAAGGACCGGTTGGCGATGATCGTCGTGTCTCCCACTACTGCATCAAACACCTAAAATTTTAAATCAGTACAATCAGTATACGACGGATGTTTAAATGCTTCGTTAATTACCACTAGAAACAGTGTAAGCAAATATGACAGACAATCAATCTAAATTTTGTGATATTTTGTTTTATTTTTAGGATTTGTTGAAGAACTTAAGCCCAATTCATACACTAACCTGGTAGTAGACCTGAGACACCAACGCATCATATGAATCACCAGGAAAAGGCATGTATTCATACGTAACAGAATACGGTAGAGCTTTAATAACAGCCTCAAAAACATCAATACAGTATCCCGTTACGGTCACCCTCTCCGTATCTTTATCCGTTTTCACATCTACGAACCGTTTAAACCCGTCCTTTATCGGCACACCTATCTTCAGCTTCTTCCCATTCGTCGGTATATCCCACCCCTTCGGCACCTCCTTCACGTCACCGGGCCAAATCACCGTCTTCAGGCCTGAATCCGACCGGTTATTTAGATTCTTGGTTATTTTCGCCGCTGGTGACCAAAACCCGACGGTTCTACCTCCTACTTTTCCCACCACATTGACTATTTCAAAGGCTGATGACTGCAGCTGCCCGTCTACGAGTTTAAAATCTCCCGCCAAACCGTGGAATTGGGCCCCCAAGATTGATTTCAGAAATTTTGGCCCACTTCTTGACACCCCGAGTTGGGCCAAATCGTTCGAGATGTTACTGCTGCGTGGTGGGCCGATGAAACTGCGGTCCAATCTTCCCGCCTTTTGGACCGCAAGGGCTACGGCCCATGTGGCGTCATAGGCCCGGAGCTGGTATATCGTGGGGCCCGCTAAGGGGACGGCCGGGTTGTCACGTGCGGATCTCGCGCGCCAGCGGGTGGTGAAGGAGGCGAGGGCGTCGGACTGTGGCACGTGCGAGCGCACCCCGAGCACGCCCTCCATTGAGTCTAGCACGGTGGGGCCCAGAGTTTCTAGAAGGTTCGTAACGCCGTCGGTCGCTATCCAGACGTAGCCTGCGCTCATCAGTCCCGCGGCTCGAGCCTGCGACCGCGAAGCGAGTAAATATTAATTCGAAGAAAGCTCTACAAAAGGGCGGCCGGGGAAAAATCATATTAACCTTTTTAATATTTTTATTATTACAATGCGTATACGTACACGTTGAAAGAGCCGCGAGCCAAGGTCAGACATCATATGCACCACGAAAACCCTAGTTTGCATGGACATGAGCTTAGACAACTCCGCATCGAGCCACTCGTCAGAAGCGTTCGGCGGCACGACGCTGCAGTACGGGACCGGAACATCCACAGAGTTGAACTCATTGATGAGGAATGGGACGATGCCGGATCCGTAGTCGGTATCCTCGTAGACCGGGACGGCCTCCCGCCATCCGTGGAGGCTGATGAGGGCGGCGATTGCGACGACCTGGGACGAATCGTTGAGGGTGGCACGGACGAAGAAAGGCGTGCGGGCGGACGAGAGTGAGGGGCTGGTTGCGGAGAAGGAGACGATGGGGACTTCGGAGGGGTTGCAGAGGTCGGCGACCAATTTGGTCTGGGCGGAGGTTATGGGGCCGATGATCGCCTGGGCCTTGACGTTTTTCACGAGGTCCAGGGCTGCAGAGACAAGAAATGATACAGTTATAATTAATCAAAAGGAACAATAACAATAAAAAAGTATGTGATGCATAACATAGTCTAAATCGGAGCTGAATGAAGTAATAAGATTAAAAAAGTTTGGAATTAATTTTTATTATTAGTGTCACTTCTCTTAATACGGATAATTTTACATAATTTTAGGAAATAAATTTTAATGGCAATTTTTTACCGCAATCTTCAATTTTTTATTTTTGTCATCGCTAATTGGAGGTCGAGGATTTAACCTTGAAATGCACTCAATTTTCCACACGGTTCGCGTCGTCCTCTATAAAGCGACTAATGGCAAAAATACAGCTTAATGCTGACTAAAGTATAATAAATGACAAAAGCAACCGAACTCAAAAAAATTCATGGCTTTCTCTACTTAGTATTACTCCAAATGAGGACGCTTTTATTGCCTAATTGATGACAAAAATAATGGAATAAATCTTTGTTGTTGTTGTTGTCATGTCTCTTAATACAAATTTTACATAATTTTATGAAAGAATATTTAAGGGCTTTTTTTACATCAATAAAATAGTAATATTCAATTTATTATTTTGTCATCGCTAATTGGAGATCAAGGATTTAACCTTGAAGTGCACAGTATGGATCGCCCTCCGCAAAGCGACTAATGATAGGGCAATTGGGTTCCCGTGATGTATCCTCATCATATAAAAAATATAAAGCTTAATGGTAACTTAGTTATAATATATGCTTATAATAAAGACAAAAGCAGTGGAACTCAAAAAATTCAAGGCTTTCTCTACTTAGTACTACTCCAAATAAGAACACTTTTATAATCTAATTTATGACCAGAAAATTTTCATGGATCCAATCTAGAGCAATGAAAAAGTTTTTACGTCACTTTTTTGTCCAGAAGATGACGTCATCGTCACGTATGGAGGGACAAGGACTTTTTCTTCTGACTTGTTGGGACCAATAGGGGGGGACAAGTGAGGTGTTCCTCTCCTATTGGATAATGAGTTGGCCATCATTAATGATATGACCAACTCATTATCCAATAGGAGGGGGACACCTCACTTGTCCCCTCTACTGGTCCCATATTTTGGGTCCCTGTAGCAAAGCTCTTTATCTAATTAGTTTTCGATAATCTTGATTAATCTAAATTCTTTTAAATTCAACCATTGAGAACTAATGCTTAAAATATTCAATTATACACTAAAACCAACGTCTAAGTGAAAAGCAATTAATATTGTGCTAGCGTAACATTACATGCTTTAATTTCTATTAATTGCATTAGAGTTACTTGCTATTTAAGTAGATATCAGACTTATATAAGGCAATTAATAGGGCTCTTGATTAAGAAGTCATGGAATCATTTCATAAGATAATTTGGAGGAAATAGTAATAAAGTTATATTAAATGTACAACAAGGCCAATAATATATTTCTAAGAACATTTTAGTTTAGAGAAAAAGAAAGTCGACAGAAAATTTTCATGCTTAGTAGCAGAAAAAACAAAAAATAATCCTTCTAAAAGGGTACACTAAATATAACAAAAATACCTGATTTTTAAATATGGGTTATGTTGAAAACTATTTAATTAATTCCAAGGAAAATGGATCCAAAACCTTATAAATATGATGTATAACACATACACACACGGGAGTAGTGTAATTTGTTTTCATACAAATATCAACAAAAAAAAAAGGAATATCTAAATATGCGATATATGATAAAATTTGTATCAATAACTTAGCTTGCTTTCACATGTGTATAATAATCCAGGGTGTTGTAACAAACAAATGCAGTTGGGCAAGGTGGTTGAAAATCACAACGTATACTATAGCTGTCAGCTAGCATGGATGATCAACGATCCTTTTTTGTAGTTTTTCATTGTGGATTTTGTTTTGTTTTGTGGAAACAAAATTTAGCTACCTTTTTTTTAAACTTATATCGATATCTCATTCTGTCTGCAGTTTTTGTTTCTATAACTTATATCTATATCTCACAACGTATTCTGCTTTTCTAGTCAATTACTTACCGCGCGCCCATTTAAACTTTGGGCTTAATTGATATTTTCAATAGAGGATCCGAACTTTTTGCCTCATGTGCATGTTTTCTATATAAACCTCAATTTAACACAAATTAAACATACCTGCAGAGGCTGCACCTACGACATCCCTGCGAGAATCCCTGCCGTGTAGAACCACCCTCCCGGTGCCGTCACCGCCCGCCGCAGTACTACTGTAAAAATCCTCGGCGGCCAACGTGATGCTGGCCCAGTCCTTTTTCCCCGCCGACGACTCAAAATCGAGAACAACTCCGACGTCTGCACCGCCATCCTGGGCCGAGACAAGCATAGCCTGTCGGCCCAGGAAGAAATAGAAGAAAGACGTGGAGATGAAAAGATAGAAAATATTCACCTTCGCTCTCTTCATTTAAACCTCCCTTGGACTTCTCAATGCATCAACTGTTTAAAAAGCTCTCTGTTTATAACGAGGTAGGTTTGTATGTATGGAGGTTGACTAGAGAAAAAAAACAGATGGTGGTGACTTTGGAACAATAAACTCAAGGAGATACTCGTGGCTTAACCGTGGGTAATTTTTATTTTTGGAGCTTGGAGTGATTGAGATATTAAATAATTTTTACGGTTGCATCCACAAATAGATTGGATTTTTATTATTAGTCCAAAGTTTTACTCTCATTAATTTACTGGAAAACCCACCTAGTTCTATATGTTCTAGCAAACCCAAAATACAAAGTTTGTTTACCTTTAAACACAAAACATATAATACAAAATGTATGGCTGTATGTGTATATATAGCTATATGCTATAGGCTGTATAGTTATATACTATATGGTACGGTGTATAACTACGTACTATTTGGATTTTGGTGTACAGCTATTTACTTCGAATTGTACATAAATTATTGTATATAGATATGCGCTTCATATTCTGTATTTTGGATTTGAAGATAAACAAACTTTGTATGTTGAGTTAATTTATTCGAACATATAGACTACGTTGTTTTTTATTTATTTTTTTTACTTTTTGGGTAGATGTGAGTAGAACTATGGGATTGTAAGCAAAAACTTACTTCTTGGTGCATGAATCATTGGCTTAATACCAGCCGAGTAAATCTGGGGACATGGGATCTTCCTTTCACAGTCCAGATCTCGGTGAATAGTACAAGTTTTTAATGTCTAACAATTAGAAATTGGAGATAAATTCCTTAGACACGGATTGACGAGAAGAACCAAATGATCTTCAATTGTATGGCTTTGCAATGTCATATATCACCACAACTCAACATGGATGTTTGACTGATTTCTACTTCTCTCACTTTTTCTCAGGATAAAAGTCTTAGCATGGTTTTGTTAGAAGAAAATGTGATAAGTGAATAGCTTAAGAAGAAGTACAGATGTCTGTAAATAGTGGTGTATATATCCAGAAAATTATATGGGAGATGTGTCTATTTATCTAAAATAAAAATGGACCACAAAGGCTGTTAAATGGTGATCCCTTCAGTTCAGACTTGATCAAAAGAGAAAAGGAGTGTATCAAAAAATATGACAGACTATTGGATTGTGAATCTTCCTTCTAAGCAAAAAGCTAATATCAGTTGGAGTTTAGATGGAGATAAAGGTTCTAAATTCTTCCACTCTATCATGAAAAAGAAAAGACACCATAATAGAATTCTTACACTATATAATGAAAGAGGAGATAGAATCACTGATACTGAGGGTATTATATCTGAAATTGTTGGATATTACAATAAATTGCTGGGAATCTCAGTCCCTACATCTGATCCTGATCCGATGGTAATTGCCAATGGACCTCTCCTCTCACATGATCAGAGACAAGCTCTTATCTCCCTAATTTCAAGAGATGAAATCAAAAAAGCTATCTGCTCTATGTCAAATGATAAAAGTCCTGGCCCAGATGGTTACAGTGCCCTGTTCTTCAAAGCCTCCTGGAGTATTATCAGTGAGGAACTTTTCTCAGCAGTTGAAGAATTCTTTAACTCAGGGAAACTTCTTGGTACAATCAATACCACCTCCATCACCTTGATTCCAAAGATTCTCAATCCACAATATGCATCTGACTACAGACCTATATCTTGCTGCAATTGTGTGTACAAAATCATTACTAAAGTCATTGCAACCAGAATTCAAGGGGTAATGGGATATCTGATAAGTGATGTTCAAAGTGCATTCGTAAAGGGTAGACTTATATCAAGTAATATCCTCTTAGCTCATGAGATTGTTAAACACTATGGCAGGAAACATTCTTCTCCTCGTGCTATTTTAAACATTGATTTAAGGAAGGCTTTTGACACAATCTCCTGGGATTTCATCAGAAAAATGCTGATAGGATTGAAATTTCCTGATAACATGACTTCTTGGATCATGGAATGCATTTCAACACCCAAGTTTTCCATCTCAATTAACGGTGTTCTTCATGGTTATTTTCAAGGGGCTAGAGGACTGAGGCAAGGTGACCCCTTATCTCCATACCTTTTTGTTATTGGAATGGAATACTTGTCTCGGAAACTCAACACTCTCAAAGAAGACAGAGCTTATAAATTCCATCCCAAATGTTCGAGGCTGAACATAACACATCTAGTGTTTGTAGATGATCTCCTCATGTTTGGCAAAGCTGATATAGGTACAATTTCAAAGTTAAAGGACTGCCTAACAGAATTTAGCCAAGTTTCTGGACTGGAACCAAATCCATCTAAATGCTCCATATTTCTGAGTGGGATTGATGAAAGCCTGAAAAATCAAATCTGTAACTCCCTTAGCTTCTCGGAGGGGGTTCTTCCAGTGCGCTATTTGGGTATGCCTCTTATCTCTAAAAGACTCTCTTGCCTAGACTGCTCTCCTCTTATTAGCAGAATTTCTGAACAATTTCAAAACTGGCTCAAAAGGAAACAATTATCATATGCTGGCAGATTGCAGTTAATAAAATCAGTCATTATGGGAATCCAGATCTATTGGACTAGTAACTATATTCTTCCCATCAAAGTACTTGAAAAAATTGATAGTATGTGTTCAGACTTCTTGTGGGGATACAAAATTCATTTAGTGGCCTGGGATTCTGTATGTCAGGGGATTGACCATGGTGGCTTGGGGTTGTTTTCTACTAAATCTTGGAATTATGCCATGGCAGCAAAACTCCTTTGGATGATACATCTAAAGAAAGATATTCTCTGGATTAAATGGATTCACGGCCACTATCTGAGACAAAATAATATCTGGCAAGTCCAACCTAAGAAGTGTGATTCATGGCTGTGGAGGCAATTGCTGAGAGTGAGAAATTTGCTGATTGATAAGCTCGGAGGTGTTAACAACTTGCAAAATGCCATCAGAAAAAGTTGTATTAATGGCAAGCTCAGTGTATCGGTGATGTGCAGGAATCTGTTTCAACAATCAGACCTGACAATATGGTCAGGAACTGTGTGGGGTGGATGGCATATATCCAAACATTCCTTTATCCTCTGGTTGGTAGTTCAATCAAGACTCTTAACACAAGAGAGACTTTGTAGAATGAGGATCTTGAGCTCTAATTTGTGTGTTTTATGCTCTAGGGATAGCCAGACAGAAACATGTCACCATCTGTTTTTTGATTGCCTTTATTCTGCAAGGGTATGGAATAAGGTAATGGACTGGTTATGCTTCAACTGGAGATCATGTGGGTGGAATCAAATCATCAATTGGTACAGCAGGAGCTTGAGGGGGAAAAATTTCAAAAAAAAGTTGAAGAGAATGGCATTATCCGTATCAGTGTACATGATATGGCAAGAGAGAAATTTGTGAATCTTCCAACAGAAATCAAGAAGCTCAGATTATCTTTTTAGTATG